>JACGTP010000333.1:0-41982 GCA_023678845.1 Mischocyttarus mexicanus
GAAATTTTATTCTATGCGCATGTGCGTGCACATACGTGTCTAAATCTTACAGAATATTTATCTGAAAAGAATGAAAGTTATTAAGAAATTTTTTTTCGTATATTCGCGTTATTTATATCAATATTTAAAAATATCGCTTTAATGATCTGCCTAATTGATTAGGTTACAAATCTCTATTTCGTTTTCAATATTTTTAGATACGACTTATACTATCAATTGTTCTAAGAAATTTCCAACGCAATGCTTATCTATACGATTATGTTTTTCTGTACTATACGACTGAGTTTTCAGTCTGTGTATTGCGTTTATTTTCTTAAATACTTTTAGAATATTTAGAAGAGACGAGTGCTTGCTTAATAAAAAAATATAATTGATTTTTTTTAATTCAATAATTAAATTATTATATGGTATTTGACTAGCGTGGTCATGAAGAAAGACGGGTTACTGTACGTGTGACGATAAGCTTGTGTGTGTATAAAAAACGTTTGGATTAATTTGAATTTGCAATTAAACAAATATTCATCTAATTTCGTTCTGACAATAAATAATACTTTTCTAATAATTTTTTCTAATTTATATTGTTAGATTTTATAAGATATAACATTCTATAGTTTGATAATTATCTTATTTATCAAAATTTTTATTATATTAATTTATTAATTTCTATATGGTTACGTGATATTCAAATGACAAGAGTTGATTTGCACAGTCAATCGGCGTTCATTCCATGACGTCGGTGATGAAAGTAGTAGAGAAGTTCGGTGTCTTGTTAATATCAAGTAATTATAAAGTATTTTTTTACGTATAGATTTCTATTATATATCAAACGATAGTCAAAGGCAAGATTTTTATACGCGAGTGTTATCAAAATGGTATAATTACACGGTAATATTCTTTCCAATATTCCAGTTTACTTCTTTGATATTGATACGTGGTATAATATTTAATGAAGCTCTAGTAGATTATGTTTCATAATTATGTCTTTTTAGATAGTATCTCGTATTTCATTTGATTATCATATATTTGATTTTCTTCATATTATATTAATGCAATTTTATTTTTTACTTCTTCCAGGTTTTCGAGCATTGGAAGGATTCAGCACAGATATAACATACCGAACCTTATAAATGCGTTTGCATTTTCATCTTCATATGTGTCGAGGTAAGTCGATCTTCTTTTTTTTTAAGGCTATCCATTGTTAGAGATATGTAATAAAAAGAGTGAGAGAGAAAGACAATGTGAGAGAAAAAGAGAGAGAATACGAATATAAACATTCAACGTATTTACTTTATTGAATATGTTTAAATGTAAGTTCTAGCTAAGCATGCCCGAACCGAAGACAAAACGTAAACAGCCGAGCGAACGTTCGACACCTTCAAGGATAAACAAAGAGAGATTATCAGTTCTCTTACGTCCTTTAACAAGTCAAGACCAGCGTTAACGTATCGTATTAAATTATTAACTACTTTCATTTCTAACATTATCCTGGTTAATTTAATATTATAGAAAGTCTTTTATCACAAAGGAGATTATTAAAACTAGTTTACTTTTTAGCTCACTCTACGTTGAGTTTGTTGTTATTGTTACTGTCTTATTTAGATAACTTTAAAGAATTTATTAATAATTATTACCAACATTACATACTTCGTATGTGATTTTATACAAGTAATGAGATCTAGACAATTGATATTGCTTGAATTTGTATATTAACATACAAAGCAAACACTATCAAACAGATGATTGCATACTTTGGTACATTTCACAAATATTTCATAACTTTCACTTTGAATTCTTTAAATTCTTATAAATCATTACATTTTCTTTTTATATTTAACATTGAATCTTTATAATAAAATGTTTTTTAATGTTTGTTCTACCTCCAGAAATGATTTATAGAAAATATTGTTTAATAATCTTTATTATGTTTCAGCTTTACAGAGTTTTATTTTTTAAATTTTTATATTCATCGTCATTCTAAGAGTAGCAGACTCATCCTGCGAATTAGAGTAAGTGCATCAATGAAGATTTAAAATTTATCGCGTTACGAGATTAAAACAAAGTGTTTGACAGTATTTTATACTTGCATAGACTGCGTGCAAAGCAGTATTTGTATTAATTTTAGAGCCAGTGGTCGGGCGAGTAATAAATTCAAATCAAACGTGAATTATAATCAATGTTGTTCACCGTATAAGAAAATTTCGTGACAAGAAACTCTTCTATAGTTTCTTATTTTCGTAAACACGTTATTAGAGTCACGGGAATGCATCATCGAGGAACAAATCTTTCCATGGGTCTTCTTCGATACTTGCTGCAAAGGAGGAGTGTTTTGGAGCCATCGCAGAACTTCTAATTCGTGAGTCAAAAATTTTAAAGTCCCTCCAGTGCTCAATCATGCCGAGGATGAAAGATCCGAATCGGCACGAGTTACTGGTTGTAATTATTCCAATAAATTATTGACGAGCACATGAGTAATTCCTTTTCTTGGAAATACTCATGAAAATGGTCTATTTTATTGTATATTGTATTGTGTATTTTATTAGTTCAGGATAGGTCTTCTTGTCTCATCGGTTAAATTCATTTAATTACCAGTCCAATTAATTAATGCACTTTTGTTATTTAAACTTGTTTTTTAATACATATTAATATTATTAGACACGTTCTAATATCTTTTAAATATTTATTTATTATTCAGGTATAACATAATGAGTAAATCGATCCTGAAAGCATAATACAAAATTTATATACAGGTTTATCGACACCTTCGTTAGAAATAGTGTTAAGAAAGTTAGATTTATTAGAAGTTTCTTTTTCTTTAAATCTATTTATTATATTAGAGGTATTATTTTTTCTTTTCCGAGTTAGTGTAACAGCCGCTAGTCTTGTGGAAGGAAAACTAGTTTTAGTAGTTGCCGGAGTGGGTGGGTTTCGATAAAAATAACTTTTGTAAGCTTTTAACGATAAGCAACATTAATACATGCTTGCTATAAGGAGGAAGTTTTATAAATTTCAAAAGGCTTATGGAAGTTATTAGATTTTTTTATTCGTATTAATGATAATAACAACAAATTGATAATTAAAAATTATCTTAAATCGAAGATAATACAAATGTTTCTTTATTATTCTCTTATCATAGTTATTTTTTTGAAAAAGAAATTAATAAAAAATGATGCGGCGATATGATATTAATTATCATGATGGTATTCGTTAACAAGCATAATGCCGAAAGGATCAAAAGGGTTTAACAACCATATGACGTCTCGATTGTAATGGCAATAAACCGAATCGATATTGCTACGTTAATTACTGTTATCAGCGTATTTGCAGTTTCAATATGCGTTCGAGAGTGTGGTTATTGTCGAGTGCATAGACAGAGAAAGGAGAAAAAGAGATAGAGAGAGAGAAATAGAGAGAGTGAGGGTGAGAAAGAGTTAAAGGGAGAAAGGAAAAGAGATACTAACCCGTGTTACTGCCCTCGCAACAACTATTTTTTTCTTTTTTCCTTCTTTTTTTTTTCTTCTTTTTTAATTTACGTATATAGGGGTATTCAATTGGGTAATTTTTTTTTATCGACAACGTGTATTCGCGAATATCGCGCTATGGTACATGATGGTTTTTAATTTATTACGCGCGAATGCGTATGGGCTACAAATAAATGTATCATCTCGCGTGTGTATTTTTACCGATGGCTATATGTCGTTTGGAACCGGCTTTCTCAATCGATGACAAAGAATAACCGATGCAATCCAATTGTCGATAGGTTCTATATAGCATATATATATATAAATATTGTATACGACGTGTATCCATGTCATTCGTCATAGATGGCAGAATAGATTTTATTTTCAATAATGAATGACGAGTACGTGCCATCGATGTGCATATATATATGAATGATATCAAATATATGTCATATCTGTATCAATTAAAACAAGTTTTTTAAAGTTATAAGGAATTATATTAATAATTGCCCGTGTTAGATGTGTTACCTTATATATCCCATTATTCTTTATTTATTTCTTTTTTTTCGAAAGTAACATCGGCAGCTGATTCGTTCAATTCATCTATTCTTTACTGTCGGAGATCGATGGTACGTGACGATTATGCGGTCTATTTGTTGTTTGCGCCTTGGTCAGAGTAGTTTGCAGTTTAGTTGAGAATGAGAGCCTTGGTTTCCATTCGAGTTACACTGTTGTTTAAGTAGAAATCACTTTTCCGAGTATATTTTCTTCTACATCGAACTATTGATTTTATGTGAATTATTCTCAAGAAAGGGAAAACTGTGATCCCAAGACTTCAAAGTGTATTGATGTCGATTAATATTAGAAATGAGAGAGAGAGAGAGAGATATGAAGATAAAGAAAAAGAAAGAGATAGAGAGATCACGTTCTGGTCTCCATCTTCCTAAAGATATATTTCCTGTACGTTTTGCGAGGAGAAATGCGAGCGCAACGGCACTATTAATCAACGGCGAGCATGAAAACATGAAAGAGAAAGACAGAGAGAGAGAGAGAGAGAGAGAGAGAGAACGAAAGTAAGTGAGAGAACATTGTTCGCAATATCAGTTTTAATCAAAACGCGTGGAAGATTTTTGTTAGTATCGTTGGAGATCTAATGCATTCATTGACGTTGCATTTAAAACAGCATCCTGCTAGTGGAGGGGGGTAAATTAAATTTGTATAGTGTGTGTGTGTGTATGTTATTTCTATTGTTTCAAACTATATTTGTTTTATCCTTTAGTTGTATTTTTTATTTTTTTATTTTGTCATATTTATTTCAACTTACGCACCTTTTCGTGTTTTCGAATTTATCGAAATTTTTAGTTCCTTTTTTTTTGAAAATAACTTAAGTACACGTATTTAATGTAAATCGAAGTTTAATGAAAAGAACGTTTGAATCTGAGTGATTTTCTTTCATCATCATCATCATCATCATTTTCTTTTTCTTCTTCTTTTTTTTTATTATTTCTTTGGTTGTGCTTTTACGCATTAGTCGAGTACCATGTATATCTGGAATTATACGGGTTTCACCCTCTTTCTTTCTTTCTTTCTTTCTCATTTTCTCATTCTTCTCTCTTATTTTCTTTTTCTCCTTTTTTTTTTATTTCTGTCTTACTTTCTTTGTCTCTCTCTCTCTCTCTCTCTTTTTTCACAGTATACTTCTACTCGTAACTGTGCTCGGTCGCATTCCTAAGACATTCTTTTTGTTGACCGGTGTGGCGAAGACACGCGAAAAGATTGAGCGAGGTTGATGTTGGAACACCGTAGGGTTGGACCAATGGTAGAAGAGTTACCGTGTTCTATGACTCGAAGCGGTAGCACCACTAGTCGTTGCTTAATGTCCCTCGTCCGATGGGAATCGTTATTTTCTACTTAGAAGTGCATTCCACGTAGCAGGTATTAAGTATCGCTTTGACACATTCCCCCATGGAGAAGAATTCTCTCAATGCAACAAATCGCACATTGATAAACGTATTGATTTATTTTCCTTGTTGTTCTTTTTTGTTTTCTGTCTTTTTCTTCTTATCTCTTTGATTACCTCCTTATCGATGGTTTATTAAATTATTTACACAAATTACATTAACTCCACAAAACAAAAAGTTAAGAAATGTAATGAAAAAATTTATTTAATTTCCTTTTTATAATTCGGTTATCATTTATGGCTTGCTGGTATATTTGAGTTGCACTTGCAACTTGAGTTGCATTCCTAATTATTATTCAATGGTCAACAAATTTTTATCTTTTAATGGTGTTAATAGCTTAATTATTAGAGAAAGTTATTATAAATATAAAACGTTATAAATTTTTCAAAAAGTGGAGTTAATCGATTTGTGCATTGAATAGGTCAAATATGGTTTCTGTATCTATATCATTTGTTGTATTGAAGGATAGATGATAGATATTTTATTAAAATCTGCATGAATTTTTATTTACAATCAGACGCGTGTACATGTATATTATATTTTCTTTTCCTTTTTTTTTTTTTCAATCGATCAGAAAAATCGAGCAACGTCACAAATGCGAAGTATTCGATCGGTCAAACACACAACCTAGTAGAAACCGAATGATTTCACATACAAGTGGTGCTTTCAACTTCCGGAAGGCTGCGGTGTACGAGGCTCGATAGCGAACTCGCCGATGTTGCAGTTGACTTCAGCTAGCTAGCTCTCTGTTTGTCGAGAACAAACTGCCACGAGTCCGCGCGATGACCAATCAAGCTAAACTTTTTAATTACGATCGTCCTTGTTTCGTGAATCAACGAGAAACGGATCAGCTTCGATGCATACAAAACATTTTATCCCCTCGATATGTTCTCGTTTAATCTAACATATATATACATATACATATATACGTATGCATACATGCGAATCATATGTACCGTGGCCTGTTCAAGCCATCAAAAGTATTGTAACTTCTATATTATTTTTACATGTATGAGTGAGATAAATAAAGAAAAAAAAAGCAAAAAAGAACAAGCGCGATTCAAAGACCATTGTTAACACTGCATTTTTAAGGATTTATAAAGTTTATTTTAATAAAAAAAAGATAAAGGCAGCAAGTTAACCATACTGCAAAATCCCCAGCTAGAGCTTTTATATACTAAGATAAAAAGAGAAAGAGTGTTTTATCAAATTTTGAATAACTTTATTATTTCTGACGACACAAAAGAACGTTTTGGGGCAAAATAGCATGGTTCCAAGAGATAAATTCAATAATACAAAAACGTTTTCTTCCTTCAAATATTTTATATTTATTTATTCTTTTCTATTATTTTTTTCTTTTTTCAAACACGAATCATATATTTGTCTATAAAAATAACATTTATTGCTAGTATCGAGTAGATTGAAATAAAAGTCTTGTAACATGTTCTCCTTCGAAAGAAGTATTCATTCTGAACGATTTTTTTCTTAAATTGTACGACAAAAGATAGTAAAAGAAATAAAAAATGAATTCAAATCTAACCATTCGGGTTAAAGCTATTTAATGTTATTATCGTCATCAAGAATCATGTCATCAAGAAAAATCATACAAAATCTGACATAAAAAATCTAAAATGGTTGGTATGGTAATGGGACCTAATGGCTTTATTATTCTTTTTCTTTTCGATTTACAAGTATGACGCGTTTAGTGGAAGTAGTAGTAGTAGAGTGGCGATCGAGATGTGGTCGAAAAAGAGGAGATAAGTAGTAAACAGCAGTTTTGGTCGGACAGGAATAGCGCGACGGCGCGACGCTTCGGCGCAACTGGACGAATGAGAGTTAGAACGAGAGAGAGTGAAAGAGAGAGAGAGAGAGAGAGAGAGAAAGATAGTGTGTGTGTGTCATGTAGGTATGTGTTCGTTTGAGTAAGCGAGAAAGAGAGAGGAGAGGGGTTAGAAGAAGGGTGAGGGAGAGGGACGTAGGGTGGCGGGTTGAATCGAGGTTGGTATTGGGAAGCATAGTGAGTCGCGCGATCCGTTCATTCGGGCTCGCACGGCTCGCATCGTCACAGGTCGGTTACGTGCTGCTGCAATTGCTATTGCTGCTGCTGCTGCTGCTGCTTTTGTTGTTGTTGTTACTGGTACTGCTGGTAGATCTGCTCTACAAAAGGGGCTTCTTTGTTGGAAGAGAAGGAAGCACTTAGTATCGTTCTCCTATCGTCTTATTGTCACTGTCTTCTTCTTTTTTTTATTTTATTTTATTTTATTTTCTTTTATTTTCTTTTATTTTCTTTTTATTTTTATTTCTCTTTAATCTTACGCGTACTTCAGCTACTACACTATTATTACTTAACGAGAAGAAGAATTTTCTAAATTACTACGGGACAATCATCAAATGCCAATCAGATTTCATTTCTCTTAAACACTTAGAAAGTGTGTACTCAATTTAGACAAAGTGGACAGTAAACTAAAGTACGATTTAATTGGATTGACTTGGTGCTTTCGACTTGAATCCTTTTTCAAAAGGTTATATTATACCTTTAACATCTGGGATAAGCAATTCGATGCTTTGAAAGTGGATAATTACTACGTTTGAAAAGGTAGTAGTACGATTAGTCGAGATTGGTTCGTGTTTGTTACATGTGAGATAATAAAGTTTATTCACGTTGATACACGTAGAGGAGAGTGTTATATCCGTGATTTATATTAAGTGGTTAACAATACTTTAGTTTTTTTTTAATTAATTAATCCAAATTATCTTGATTTGATTTAGTTCGTTAATAAAAATCATTTAGTGCGGTATCGTTCTTGGATCTATTTGAAGAGGTCGTCTAGTTAGATTGTTTGTTTTCCCGCTCAGAAACGGGAGCTGTGCGTCGAAGAGGCAAACGGAGAAGCAAGAGGCAACGAATATACATTTTGTGTTTTGTGTGTGTGTGTGTGTATGACTGCGTACACTCGCTAAGTGTCTGCTGTACATCGGTTTACTCAGTGTCATATCGGTGTATTTTCCTACCTTTTTCTCTATTATTTTTCTTTCTTCCTTCTCTCTCTTTCTCTCTATTTTCCATTTTCAACGATGTTGCTAACATTCTTACTAACGTAGCTGCATTATTCTTCGGCTGTTAGCAACTTTTCGAATATCGTATTTCTGTGTTTCGTATGTTAGTAATATGAATAAGTTTTTAAAAAACATTGTTTCATAGCGGAAACTTTTATCCGGTTAATAACAAGCTTATCTCCGGTTTAAGAGCATCGGTTAACGAACTTTAAGTTTCCTTTTTTCTTTGGCTAAAGGATGCAGGGCTAGAACTATCGGCGGTATGCGTTGGTTCTCGTTATTGATAATAACCGTTGACAGCAAGTTGACAAGAAGACCGTACGATAAAGATCGCATCAAACTCACGGGATGATTCGTGGTTTTGTTATTATCCGAAAAATAGGAAATCCAACGACAAGTCGTTGGAATATTTACGTTAACGTCGTTACCGGTTATATCGGTGTATCCCGTATTCCGTGTGTGTGTGTGCGTAATTGGTGTGACGGCGGGGGAGGGGAGGGGGGCACGTGGCCAGTATGACTCTCAAAGGTCACATTATCGTTAGCGATATTTAGACCGTTGGATCTAATGGGCCGACGTTTAACAGGCTATAGTCAGCTAACGTGCAACCATTTAATATATACACATACACACCCTACTCGTATACGTCTGTTGCACAACACACGGTGTCAGATTACTACTACAGCATTCATCCCTATCGTCCTCGTCGTTGGAAAGTTCGTCGTTGATCATTCTCGCGCACACGGTACCACCTTCCTTCCATTCGTTGCTCATTCGTTTCTGTCTCCATCGGTCTTCCGTGGAAGTGTCGTGAAATACGAAGAAGCATGAACTCTAGCAGGATGTACACTTTTCTGGGGATAAATAATTTCCATCTAACCATTGATGATTACAACAACGTGTTAGTGGATTTAAGAGAACGACTGCGCGCCGAATATTCTGGATTAAAATTAAAGGGATTTATCACGGTGACAACAGTGTACGTACGTGCAGTGCCAGATGCTAGTTAGGTGATATTTGTGCTGAGAGCTAGAGAGAAATACATATATATATATATACACTCAATATACGTACAACAACGTGTATATTGTATCAGTGTGTCAAGAACAGTTGGATTGTCTTCGTGATTTCCGTGTCCCTGGTCAACCCTAATCTGGTTGCATCGTTATTTGCTAAAGAGGGGAATGAAGGAGAGTACGTAGGGACTGGCTCTTCTCGTTTTGGAGATGTGCCGCTATCTACAGCACACCACCACCCTCGCCCTCCCCCTCGTACTTTTGGCGATTCACGCGATCACCGTTGTACGAGCTGGCGAACAAGGTAAAACCATTATTGACGTGACTGATGCGAACGAACGAACGAACGAGAATAAGATCGATCTCTTCTCCTTTCAACTTTCTCCTTGTTCATCGAAATTTCCTGATATCGTAAATACTCTTGTAATACTTCTCGTATTTATCGTAGAATTATTTGATATGTCCTTCTCATTAAGATAAGCTATTCTTGATCCCGTTTAGGCTGTCTTTGATTATCCCAAGAGATCTTTATTCCCTATTTTTGTTCCTTATTTTTCTTTTTCATATATAATATTCTCGCTACTATAGAAAGAAGCCTTTACTTATTCGACGGATTTTTTTTGTCATAATGTGTCCTTAGTAAAGAAAGTGCACTCTTTTATGTACATACATAAATATATATACATACATTAACAATGGCCTCATATAACGAATCTTCGTTTGCTCGAACTCTTGGAACATGTGAGTTCACGTGAGTTAACACAGAAGTGGAAGAACTACCAGTACCGGTGCCTTTCTCGTCAATTCCCATGCATTAGCCTTTACCGTTCTTCTCGTCCAAGCTTTTACGAGTTTTCGTGAAAAGCTAGCAGACTTCTCTGAAAGCCTTGCTTCTTCTTCTTTAAAACCACGTATTTTTTTTGTTTCTTTTTTCGTTTAGTTAGGATCACCTTCGTTTCGAATCATTCGTTTCAACTCATTGGAAAACGTTTCGATATTGATCAGACAATTGGGAATGTTCGAATATTGATTGTTATTATGTAATAACCACTATGGTATTTTATTGACAGTTAAATGTCTCTAGAAATTCATATTCCCTCATGTTGCTTTCCGATTTACCGTATTATAATTGGCATGTTCATTGTCAACTGGGAATAATCGGAATTACCAATGTTTCTGTTCTTTTTGTAATTAACTAGTTGATTTATTTTATTTATTATTCGCTACACACTCGATGTATCTATAAAAGAGAAAGAGAGAGAGAGAGAGAGAGAGAGAGAGATAGAGGGGTAAAGCAAAGGACAAAATATTTTATATTACATTTGTATGTTTGTATGTTTGTTCCGAGCTAGTTTTAAATTTACAATGCCTTTATTTCATAACGTGTAATCGAAACGGTAAAAGATCGTACATCTAAAAAAGAATAAATAAAACTCGTATTTTTCTATAGAGTTTCAATGGTATCGACTTTTATGGGTTTTCTTCTATTAAAAAAAAAAAAGATCATGCTCATTTCCTTATCTTTTTTATCATTCGAAGGAGGAAGAATAAAATGAAGCTTATAAAGTGTACGTACGTTTGATATTGGAAAATGAGATTAAAGTACGGTAGATTGTATTTTACGAGAAGAAAAAGAAAGAGAGAGAGAGAGAGAGAGAGAGTAGAATTTTAATTATATTTATATATTTTTTTACGAAAAAGATTTTTATTGTTTTTTCTTTTAATTATGTAAAAAAGAAAAACGAAAACATAATTCTCGTGAAAGGAAAAAAAAAAGGAAAACATAAAAATCTTTGAAAGTTTTTATTATTCTTTACCAACGAAGAACTAACGAGGACTCTCATCACAAAGTCGATGAAGTTTTTAAAAATTTATCAAATAAAAAGCGTATTTTTTATTTTTTCTTTTACGGTCAGGAGTACAGTTAGTTTAATATAGCTTTCATCTCATATACGACATCCTTTTTTTCTAAAACGGAGATTACATTTTTTATTTCTTAATCGACACGATAAGATAAATCATTGGATGAAATAAACTTATGCTACGAGATATGTTTTCAACGTATTTTACATTTTTTCTTTTCTTTGTTTATAATTTTTACGATTTAATTTGGTCTATATAAGTTTAGTATTCATAATCATTTTCGAATTTGTCAAAGAAACTAATAGAAAATTTCAATAGAATATAAACTTTAGTTGAAACTTTTAATCAGATGAAAAATAATCCTCTTTAAATATATTATTATTCGATTGTACTCATTCGAGTAAGCTTTATTCTCTAATGTTTTCGAGTGTTCTAATTTAGATAAAAGAAACAAAAAGGATCGTTTTCCATTATCCTTCATTTAAAAACGAAATGGCAATAATAGTAACGATAGACGATTATTAAAATAATATTAATACGATAGAAACGAAAATTGATTAAGAAGAAAAAAAAACAAGAGACGATAAGCCATTTTATTCCAGTAACCAACTTGATTTGTTTTTTTTTAATTCAGATAATCGATCAGATTTTCTCGTTTCCATTAATCGAATGTGTTTTTTTAACGAATAATTTACGTATCCATTCCAAGCTAGATATACTTCTTTTTTTTTCTTCTTTTAAACAATTTTTATTATCCTTCTTACGTCTTTCTCGTTTGTGCCATTAGGTAAGAAATAATAAAATCCTTTTTTTTTACTCTCATGATTCTTCCAACGGAAAAGAGCTTTCTGCCTTTTCCCATCGTCAACATTGTCGTTTGGTTTCCTTTGAATATCATACTGCTATGTAAAGTTTGAACGAGATGTTAACTTTATCAAAAGTATTCCGAGTTAAGGAACAAGAAATTGTGCTCCCGCGAGAAAGAAAGAGTAGGGGGTTTTCCTCTCTCACTTTCCATAACCTTCCTCCCTCCCTTCACACACACACACACACACACTGGTTAAGCATTTTTAATTTCTACTATACTTTTTTTCTTTCCTATTCTAAGATGATTTTTTTCAAAGATTTTTCTTGGAACAATTCCAGGGGTCTTTTACTTAGAGAACGAACCACTCCGTGTGCTTTACTCAAAAAGTACGAAATATTACAAACGAGACAAACCTAACTTATATATTTGACATATATTTTTCTTTTTTGTTCATTTTATCTAAGTACATAGTTTCTAGGAAAAACTTTGACACGCGTGTTATATTTCTAAAGTCAGTTATTTCATTTAAAAAAAAATTAAAAAAATAAAAGGGTTCGCGGAACTGGCCAGATTTGAAAAGAACTTTCCCACGAGAACAATAGAAATTAAAGTAACTGGATTCTCTGTCGTTTTAATGCCGAGATTCTACTCGGTGAACTTACTTAAACGTTTTTACGCTAATCTTGCAGATTTTTTTCAAAAATGAAATAAAACAAATCTAGTAATTGTACTCGTAGAAAAATAATATTCAAACTAAAAGGCCAGATATGAAATGTGTTTTTTGGTGAGTACTCTAACGTCGAAATTGAAAGGGTTAATTTACATAAATCTTTTTATGATGATGTTGCAGTGTTTAATGATATTGCTAACTGATATTGCAGTGTTTAGAGATAATAATAATAATAATAATAAAAAAAAAGAAAATGGAAAATGTAAGAAAGAGGAGAAAGAATGATGAGTGTTGTTTTAGTTCTGGGAAAAGAAAAATGAAATTAAAAGATTAAATTATGAAATAAAAACGAGTAGGAGAGAAAAACACGTTTATGTCAATGAGGAATCAAAATCAGCGACGATCGTTGTCTTGTTTCAACGTGGAAAAGTGGGTTCTCATGACGTTGCTATCTTCCTTCGTGGGTTGGTAATTGTACACAATCACGTGGAGAGCATCACAACGTCAGATACGGGCGTGCCCGTATTACCTTTTATCTCATAAGATTCCATGGTGATTACCTCGACTATGGGCTCGTATAAAATCCTAACTGTATACTGTTTTCAGTAATCTTCTACGATCTTAAAAGCCCACCCTTCTATAGTACTCGCTTTATATCCAACGTGCTTTCGTGCATAGAATCTACTGACTTATCGCCTTTCTTACATGGATCTTTCCCTTGATGATTTTCCAACAAGATTTGCTGTTACGTACGATTGAGAGAACTAGCACGAAGCTAGTTTTTATTTTTTTTAGAGATAGAAATTAGAAATTTTCCTAATTTTATTTCATAAAGTTTATTTTCTTTTTATTATGAAAAGAGCAATTCTTGTCAATGTTATCGAACGGATCTTGTCGATTTTTTTATTTTTAATTCTCGGTATATTGTTTATAGATCTGTACAAATTTGTGTAAAATATATTATAAATTTAAAATAATATTTGTCTTCTTTTTATCATGAAAAGAGGAATTATACAATCATTTCTCAAAAAGAATTATAAGTAATTTTTGCTGACGTGTGAATACATTAACATGAGTTGTAAATACGTAAAGACTTTACCACAAGACTTTACAAGAAAGAAAAGAAAAAAAAAGAAAAATTAAACCTCATTCCTAGATTCGAAGAGTAAAACCTTCTTTTTAGTCTGCCTACTAAATTTTACGTTTTCGAATAGATTTTTCGCTGAGTAATAAAAATTGTAGTTTAGTTAACTCGTAAATGACAGTTTAATTGGTTAGAAAAAAGATACACGAATTTATATATAGATTTTGATATATAAATTATATCGTCAGTTAATATTTGGTAACGAATCTATTCAGGTTGATATGTTTCAAGAACATCTTACAAGAACGGGTACACTTGCTATGGCAGCTGTCTAAAACAATTGTGTTAAACTGAACGTAACAATGTGATATTTCGGTTACTTCTCATAGACCAAATAATTAATGTTAAATAATTTCAAATGAGACATATGGTCAATGGAAAATTTATACATTTTATAAAAACATACGTACATACATACACACATACATACATACATACATACATACATACATATTTCATGTTCTTAATTAGACGAAATATTTGATGGTTGGACATGTAATTACTCGACAAAGTTGACGTGTTAGATTCTATTATATTTATATAAAACACATGTATATTATATACGTTCTCTTAATTAAATTGTAACATCGGAAAAAGGGTCATGTCCTGGTTGATGCCAAATTAAATGGTATCGTATATTTTTCATTTTATTTCAGTACACCGTCGGTGTGTCGACGTTGGTGACATCCTGCAGCATCACTCGTTGAGAAGGATGAATTGCAATAAGCTTTGTTGTCTCTCGGATCCCACCTTTTTCACCTTAATCTCGTTTCTTCGTTTTCCTTTCATTCTATTTCTTTTTTTTTTTTCTTTTTTTGTTCTATACTTTTTCCTTTTTATTTCGAATGTCCTTTGGGAAGATATTCGGTCAGAAGTACTAATAATAAATCGCATTCGTTTTCCATTATTCACATTTCTTTTCATTTTATTAATTACATCAGTTTCTTGCCTTTGATATATTTAATAACTTTTGTCTACTATAAAAAAAAAGAAAAGGAAATAATAGTAATAATACAACGTACCATTCTACTGACATATATTTGAAATTATATTTCTTTGTTGGCTTCCAAGAGATGATGAGTATGGTTGATTAAAAAAATTTTGTACGAACTATTAGAAAAATTTGATCACTTTTAAATAATATATAAAATATTATTTTTGATAGATAATTATGCAATTACAAGGATGAATCGAATAGAATCAAAGGTTAAATAACAAAAAATATAAAATAATAAATATATAAACCAAGAAACATATAAATACAAAATGATATTTTCGGCAACAGTGTTTAAAAGGAAGCTTAATTAAATGCGAACCACTCAGGAAAAAGGGAGTTTTTATTTCAAGTTTGTTAGTTTTTGCTATTATTAAAATTTGCGATAAAGTGGTGGGGAAAAGAAGAAAAAAAAAGGTAGTAGCAACAGTAATACGTAAAACGAATATATACCATATATACATACATATATACCAAAAGTTATTAGTATTCACATCGTACCATCGTCGTCACGTTTTCCACGATTGCAGTGTTTTTCTTTTACGTGAGCGTCGACCGTTAAGGTTTTCTTCGGAAATCGCGAAGTCGTTATGCGTGCATCGTTTTTAATTTTTTTTTTTTCTGACATGTTTCTTCTTCTTCTTCTAATAAAAAATGCGAAAGAAGAAAAAGAAGAAGAAAAAAACAAAACAGGAAGAAAAATTGTAAGAAACTGTTCTGGATATTTTTCCTTGTCTTATCTTTTTTCCTCTTCTGTTTATATCATAAGAAAATGTATATTATATATATATATATATATATACGTAAACGTTTCATTGAGATGAAAAAGAATATTAATAAAAAAGGAGTAGAATTTTCTGATAATACTGGTACTTTCTAATAGGTCAGCAATCAATGCTGACGTCTTGGAGATAATCACGAAGGCATCTGACAATAAACGTACACGTGTATGTATGTAAGAGAGTGTGTGTGTGTGTGTGTGTGTGTATGTTGGTTTCGTGCGATGACAGCATTTCTAGGCACAATGCTTGACAACTTAATTGACTGTATTGTTTCGAACTGAATTAACAAACAATTTGTGGACAATGGATCTTTGTATTTATCCATGGTACAAACTGTTCCGTTTTATTATTAAAAAAATTAGATGTTTGATGTTAGAGTATGAATAATAGGGAATATATTTTACATCGACAAAACTTCAATACATTTTATTATCATTTATATCCATTAAGACTTAATGATCGTTTCAGATTATTTCACACGTTTATTTGTATTTAATATATTACATTAAAATAGATTTTGTTAAAGATTATTTTACAATTATCGATTATTCTAATAAATTAATAACGACGCGTGCGAGAACGTAAAATAAAAATTCTTCTTTTCTCTATCTCTCTCTCTTTCTCTTTATTTTATTTTTATTTAGTATGTTTTTTGAACATTTTTGAACCTTTGTTGGCAAATTTTGTATGAACTCGAATTTTGTATGAACTCGAATTTTTTAAAGCTACAATTTACATTACTATTTAACTAATAAAAGAAAATCTTGAAATATATATGAACTAACAATGAATTATTAACGTCGATGCAATCGTTAATTTCTTTGAAATAATACTACTTAATTTTGTTAATTAAATACCAATGGATAATTGAAAAACGGTACATAAGCGATACACAATTCCTCGGCATCCATACCAGCTTCTGGTATTGAAAGCCGCATCATCGTTCGATACGAATGAAGGTTATTCAAAGTTTGTAAATTTTCGTCGTACCGTTCTTTTGATCATCGAGCCAATTATTTTCCTTTCCAGTTCACTCCTCCACTCATCTAACACAGGTATTGCGCAATCCTTCTTTCCGCACCCCTCGCACGACTTAATTACTCATCGTAATAACTCTTGCTTCGTGAAGGTTCCTTTGTAGGTGTATACACATCTACATATACATATACATATACATACCCAATCGGTAAAAGAAGTAAGAAGTTCTTTCGGACTAATTATGTATAGAGGGAGAAAAAGAAAGAGAGAATAGTATGATCAAAATTTCGATTTAACTTCGGAACTTTATAATTTTATAATCAAGCAACGTTTCAAAAGAATTACCACGATGATATATATATTTTAGGGTCAATATATATATATATATATATATATATATATATTTAAATTTGGGGCATTTTATAAAATATCCTACTTGATCAGGTATTTTATACAATGCCTGCAGTAATACATTACCAATAATAATATATATATATATATATGTGTATGAGTGTGTATATATGTTTGTATCGATATTATGTGACGTTGTTCGAGAAGGTGGATATCTTAAATTAGAAACTTCACATCTTGTATAACATAGAAAATTTATATTATACGTTAATGTTAGAACTTGCTTGTCAGATAATAATAGATCATTATCCAAGTCATGTATAGATGGAATAGGTATATCGAAAATTCGATACTTTAAACCTCACTATATCTAGTTGACATGGGATGGCTTACGGGCCACTATAATCTCGGATCAGTCAGGATCACATTGATAGATCTTTCATATGACGTCGATGTAGCAAAGGGGTAGAATATAATGATCGTTATATTATATAATTTTTGAAAAAAAGAAAAAAGAAAAGAAGGATATTCCAATGTCTGATTATGAATATTCATACGTCATTTCATTTTATAGGTGTGCGTGCATATGTGTGTCATTAATCCGTAGCAATCATTATATTCATTCGGTTTTCTCCTTTCCACATAAATAATTCTCACGGGATTTGGAATAATAATGAAACATTTAACCTTTGATTAAAATTACACGAAGCTCTTGTTAAGCGTTAGGAAGTATGAAGTACGTGAGGTGGTTGTCAAACATGCTAGAAGCTAGTAAGAGAATTTGAAACTTGTAAAATTCTTTTTAACGTTGAAATTTAGTTTGAAATATTCTTACGAAAGAGGACTAAAAGTATAAACGGTTTTTAGGTTTTATTCGTGGTTGATTGGTTGGAAGAAACTTAGAAATACGTTAGAACAAAATTCTAAATTGCATTTTTTAGTTTGCGTAAGATTTTACATGAAAATAGTTTTGTAAAAATAGTTCTGTAAAAAGTCAACTACAAAAGATGAGATGCGATCATAGGTAAATCGATTTATGGGCCATTTGTATATGTCGTTCGTCATTTAGAGTCAACTTTTATCTGTCCTATCGATATATTTCGACTTTTATCTTAACTTTTGAACGGAAAAATGTCAACTTCGTACGTTGGTTGTATTTCTGTTAGTGCATGTGTGTACAAGAGGGAAATAGTGTGATACGATGATAGACGAAAAGCATATCATATCACCTTCCGATCGATAATTATTTTTCCGACAGGAGCTATCGAATATCCGTTAACGATTATTTTTCCCGATTCAATTATGAAATATCGGTCGATCTGGAGGGAAACAACAACCCACCGGTGGCTTTGCTTTTACTTTGAAACCGTTTATTTGTTCGATCAATTGCGAAGGAATGGAAAGAAAATAAGAAGAACAAAAATAAGAAATTTTATTAAAATAAAAGGAATAAGAAAAGTTTGACGAATTTTTGTTAGGGAAGGGGTTTGGAGAAGTAGGAAAAAGTTAAAAAAAAAAAAATAAAAAAAAGGCTAGATAGGAAAAGAAAGAAATGAAGGAAGAAAAGAAAAGCAAAAAGAAAAAAAAGATAGAAGGAAAGAAAATGTACAGAATAAAAAGAAAAAGAAAAGGTAAAGAAAAAGAACGCATTAAGTAAGCGGTTGAAAATACGAAAAAATCCAGCTTCCCATACTTGAGAGCGTTTTATTTAAAAAGGAGGAATACGTGCTATTTTATAGAACCGTCTGAGTTAAATAGAGGAAAATAATTCATAATTGGTAGGTTTTCCTCCCTCCCCATACCTTCTTCGTGATGGTATTCAGCCAGAAAGTTTCTTTCATCTTTCCAAATTCGCTTCACAGCCCCGAAGATATGAACTTCCAACGAGAGAGAAAGAAGAAAAAAAAAATCTAAATCGAGCGAGTGGGTCGCCTATTTCGCGAATGCATTTTCCATCATTTCGTGGCGTTATCGAATTTCGCGGGCTACGCTCCTCTCGCACGTAGGCTTTTATTCTCGAACGTTGCGTAAATTTTTCGGTCGCGGGGAGAATATAAATCTCTTCCGCATTTTATGTCGCGTGTCTTCGTAAAATTCTCTCCTCTCTTTTCTCTCTCTTTCTCTCACTCTCTCTTTCTCTCTCATCCCTTTTTCTCACTCGTGAAAAATTTCGTTCGATCCTTCCTTCTCTAACTTTTTTCTGTGTTTTTTTTTTTATAAAAAAAAGAAGAAAATTCGAAGATGAAAGGTGTTCTCGTATATTTTATGAAAAATATTCAAATTCATGAATATCTATTTTTCTTTGAGAGGAGAGGGTAAACTTTTCGTTAGTTATTTCATGTTAGAATCATCAAATACTCGAGTAAAATTATCTTATAGTAATTTAAACAGAGATAATTGTACTACCGAGATTGTCAATTTAAAACGATCGATATATTTTTTCTAATGGCAACAATTTCCAAATAATTCTACGCAGAAACACATATGTGTGTTAGGATTATATTCAACTTTTAAATTGATAGAAATTTTATCGCGAAAATACATTTTATTATCGGAGTAATAAAATTGTACATAAATGATAAGAAAATTGGTTCTCACCTGATACGATGGATCGTTTAAAAAAGATATAAGAAAGTTATCGTAATTTTATGAAATCTCGTCAATTTGTGAAATAAACCAGCTGTGTTGGACGAAATAAAAATACCTCTATTTAGGGGATAAAGGGGATATGAAATGGGATACGAAACATAATTACATACTTCAACTAGGTAATATTTATATTAACACGTTGACTGTCAACTACAAGTTATCTCACAGCTTCTTTACAGATCAATTTTGTACAGCTACGACATAGGTCGTAAAATAGCAGCATAAATATGAATAGTTGGCCTCTGAGAAGAGAAGAAAAAATCAGGGTTGCATCAGAGTAATGTACTATGCTATGCAATACTATAATTAGTGTTTTAGATAATATAATATGCTGAAATTAAATTGGCTTCTAGGACCGGAATCCTTGAAAGTGACGTGACAGTCAACGTGTTATAAATTCAATGATTTTAAAGTTACAAAATTGTTATGCTTCTAAACACTTTCAATACTTTGTACTCTTCAAATATATAAACCTTATCGGTTTATCAGGACTTGTCGTTAAATGGACTTTCATCGACCATCTTTCGTTCTCTCTCTCTCTCTCTCTTCACTTCTCTTGAGAATAATGTAGCGTAAATCGTCCTGTCTTCCGAAAGATATAAATCCTATTTATCTCAGCCGGCATTTAAGGCTTTCCTTTAGAGAAAATCTCTCTTTACAGTCTTCCTCTGTTTGTCTGTTTTACTCTCTCTCTCTCTCTCTCTCTCTTATACTTTTTCAACATTTTGTACTATTCTAAAACTAGATCTTGAAAAGCATTGTGATTCAATGTTTGTAACGGCTTTGTAACAATCCCTGACGTATTTCTCACGCACGTTTCGTTTCTCTTGTTACACAATGTGAGTACAACCAGTAATGGCAACTCCAACAACAATAAGGAACAACGGATTATTTCTTCGTGTTTTCTTCTTACTCGATCACGTTCCTGGTTTATAGACGACCAGTATCCTTCTCAAACACGTTCTATTTTCTTCTATGACTTATCAGAAGTTGTAAAACTCGGTTTTCGCGAAGAATCGTGGAAAGAGAGAGAGAGAAAGGACTGTTTGTCGGGCCTGTTAGACTTTTCCTCTCCTCCCTCTGCACCCCGTTCGTCGTATATTTTTATCGACATGTTGGAACGAGCGTTGTCCACTTAAATCAAAAACTCTTATCGCGTTTCGAGCCTTTTTATTTCCCGTTCTCTTATTTTTCTTCTTTTTTTTTTTTGAACCTACGCTTATATCCCTTTTGGGATCATAAATATCCTGGGATTTCTCTCGGTTGACGGAAAATACTTCTTCTCTCTCTCTCTCTTTCTCTGTTTATTTTTTTTTTTAGGCTTAACATTTGTTTCTTGTTCGTGGAATTTGACAATCTCATATTGCACGTTTAAAAGTATTCTCACATTAGGCTAACATTCATTCACTTATCATAATTTTGATGGTTTAAAGAAATCATAAAAACTCATAAAAATCTCATGATTTTTAACATTTAGATTCTCTTTGCAAACTCTTGTGATCTCTCTACCTTTCTTTTATTTTTGCTATCTTTCCTTTGTAACTGGAAGGATTTAAAGGATTCGCATAAAAAAATTACCAGAGTAAGAAGATACTTGCTTGAATAACGCATGCTTATACTCGTAAGGTAGGATCAAGTTCATGGAAAGAGATTATGGAAACATAAATTATGTAATTGTTACAAACAATACGCTATTCCCATGCTATCGTTTTTTGTTTCTTACTTTATTTTCTTTTGAGGGAAAAAAAACACGTGCTACTGCTACGTTTCAACGCGTATTATACAAATACATATATATGCATATGTGCATGTATGTTTGTATCAATGACGAATCGTCGAAGAACATCCGTTGCAATAAATTCTCGAGGAACGTTTGTATCTTTTTTTTTTTACCCTCCATCCCTCGTTTCTGCGACTATGCGCGTTTAATGTAACATAACTTCCGATTTAACCCGGGCATAATTTCGCGGATTTATGAGGCGCGGTATGCTTCTCGTGTAATTTCTCCGAGCGATATATGTTACACTTATTCACACGTGTTCGCATTGTTATATACATATACATATACATGTATATATATAAATATATATGTATACATGTGTTTTAACGAGATACAAAAGGATATCATTTTCGTGAGTTTCATTATTTTACATATCCGATAGCGATTCTTCGTAGTAAAACGAGTATGAGTGACACGTTAATCCGTGCACGTTGAATTGCAATTAGAATATATCGGTTTTTCCTTTCCCTTTCTCTCTACAAATGAGCAGATATCAGTATCTATGTATATACGTTCTTGTGTAACGTGTATATATGTGCATATGTGCATATGCATTTGTTTCTGTGTATGTATATATATACATGTATGTCGATAACATATTTGTCGGAGAACATATTGTATATCAAAACGAAAGAATTATTTACGATTTCGAGGGATGTAACTACGTTATCTATATATATATAGATATATGCATATACGTACATATAGGTACACGTGTATACAACACCATACGTTTGTTAAATCCGTTTCGTGTTCGGTCGAATATTTCGAATATAAAGCGACGATATCTTGAATAGTCGTGCGAATAACGCTATCTCGCCCGGTCAGATACTACGAAGTATACTACGCGCCTATGGACGTTCGCTTAAGTGGAAAATGGTAATAGGACGGTAAAAGAGTGCGGTTAGGGGCGTTGCAGCGCGTTTTAAACTCGATGAGTCGCGGTTATTTTGCATTGTAGATTCCAATTGTCCAACGGCGAACCACGGGGAAACGTAAAATCTCCCTCGCGGTAAAGGCGCGTTACGCTCTCTTTTTTTCCGTTTTTTTTCCACCCACTACTCCCCATCCTCGCCCTCTTATTTTTTTTGTTATGGTTTCTTTCTTTCTTTTATCCGGTATCGTTCTGCTCGGGTACCGGGAAACTTCATTCCGAGCGTAGCCGAATTCGGAAAATGAAATTTGTTGAGATTCAAACGGACCGGGACTGGGGGAAGTGGAGGGGGACGTGGGCTGGGGTTCGTTTACATTTGGCTAATCGTAAGCTCGAAACGCGACGAATTTCTCTTTATAGAAATAGTTCATATTCTTTTTCTTTTTGTATAAACAATAGTTCAGTTAATTATAGTATTGAACCGCGAAGAATCGTTTGAAAGGTTTTTCTTTTTTGTTTTTTACGAAAACTCCATTTATTTTTGAATGCGATCATCAAAAAAAGTTTGATGGTTTTCTCCTCGTAACGCGAAAAATGAACGATCTCGTTTGGATGTGTTTTTCTTTTTTTCACCAAGTGACACAGTTATTCACCGACAGATTGCCAGTAGTATATCTTTTTCTTTGTTTTTTTTTTTAACAAAACGAAATATTCTTCTTTTTCCCTGTGATAGGGACGTACCCTACGACTTAGTAGATTCCCCTTGGGATAGCCAGGAGCAGTTTCTAGGATTTCGCAAAACGTTAGGAGAATAACGGTCCAAAATTGAACACGTTCGCGAGAGTTCCGTTAGCGAGATCTTAAATCGAAATCCCTACGAATGGGATTCGTACGAAGGTAAGGTAGGGAAAGGTAGGTGAGTAGGTGGGTGGGTTTGTTGGTTGGTTGGTTGGTTGGTTGGTTGGTTGGGTACTTCCGATAAACAAGCTTTATTTCTACAAGTGAGTAGTAGCCTTCGTTTGAATGTACCAAATGATTCGTGAATAAAGTGGTACTTTCAATTCCGTTGAGAACAAAGACCGTTATCATGTAGGAATTAAGTTTAAAGCGAACTTTGACGGGGAGTTACGTATTACCATGTGGGAACCATTATGACGCTAGGCGTCGATTATGTATGAACGAGTTAACGTTAAAGTTGTATGAAATATTTCGAAGTCATTCTAAATTCCCCCGATTTCTTCTTTTCGTCCCATTTAATATTAAATTTGTCTAACTGGATACGGAAGAGGAAACGAGGAAACGTTTTTTAACAGCTCTTGTGGGAATAAATGAATAAAAATATACAGATTTTTTTTTTATATTGCGATCGAATAAAATAAATTCGGATTTTATAAAAACATACAAATTCGTTAGAATTAAATAAATAAATTGAGATTTATAAAAATATATTAATTCATTAGGATTAAATAAATAATATTCGGCTTTATAAAAAATAATAGAAATTTATTAACGTTAAATGAAATAAATTTCGACTTTATTAGATTTTGTAATTGCAATATAATCGTAAATGAAAACTACCGGTGGTTAAGTGGAATGCGGTGCAATAGAAGAAAAAAAAAATTGCAGAGGAAAGGAAATTTCGAGGAAAGGGAGGAAAAGATAAGAATAAACAAACATAAGATATATATAATAGAAAGAAAAATCATTTGAAGGTAGTATTATGGGTTGGGTTAAAAACGATAACGATATGCAGGAAAACGGGCAAGCAGCTTTTGGCCGATTAAAAGAAGAAGCAGGAAGAAGAAGAGGAAAAGGAGAAGAAGGAGGGTGAGGTCACACGTGCGGATAAACACGAGTTCTTGCATAATGTTTGTACCAACGCTTTCGTGTTTAGCATAGTATGGCTTTCATCATAAACTAACATAAAGCTCACTTGTCAGAAGCTGTTTTCGCCCAGTTGGTAGGAACCTGGTGACAAGGCGCAATAAGTCGGATAGAGCGAGTTGTTACATCGTAGTAGGAATCTAGGAGTCTAGCTGATCAGACGGGTAAAGCGGATTCGGCCAACCTTAATCTGGCTAGCAAACGCCTAGGATGAATGTTCAACGTGAGAATATCTCCTGGTATTAGATAGATACTTTGGGAATAATTTTTTTTTAAACCTATGAAAATCCCTTTTTCGATAAGATGAAACTATTTCAATCACACGATAGATAGATGGATAGATACCAGCTGAAAATCACAGATTTAACACACGTCGAATCTCTTACGCGATATGAACAATTTTTTATTTCTTTTCTTTTCTTTTCTTTTCTTTTTTTCCTTTCCCCGTTAAGCGTTCTCTCGCATATCGTGTCTTATCACGAATGACATTTTTTTATTCTTCTATTCTTTTTAAACGTTAGTCAGACTCGGCACATCGGATAGCATCATATTTGTCTTTAATGGTGTCACCTGGCTGGTTTTTTAAGCAGTTTTTAAGAATTTATTTTGACGACCAATAAAAAGATAGAACTTTGAACTCTTTGTGATATATTTATTAACATTTCAGTAGTGTATACAAAAATTTTCAGACATAAATCTCCGTAAGAACATAAGTTGTATAGCTTCAAAGATACCCATCTTAAAAAGAAGGTTGTTGTATGTCTGATAATCTTGCTTCGAAAAAAATAGAACCACTCGGAATTTCCAAATGATTTTACTTTCATCCTACGATTAAATATATGCAGAATCTACTGTTAAAATTTCTAAGCAATCGGTCTAACTGTTTTTGAGATATCCTGGAGCCAAGTTGTAAAAACACAGTTTTGAGTAAAACCGAGTACGATTTAAACTATGAAATATACACCTGCTATTCTAACAGCTGTAACTTTCCAACCAATTCGAATATTAGAAAAATCATTTTACCAAGATATTCTAAACATGTTTATGAATCAATTTATGCAAAAAAAAAAATTCCATGTTTTCAACCCATAACACGGGATGACTGTTAAGTTTGAAATTCAAAGAAGACTTTCCGCCAGGTAGAGATTTCTTTATTAAAAATCTTTTATCCGATCTCTCTAGCAGAGAAAAATTCTATACTTTTCTTTTTTTTTTCTTCTCTTCTTCTTCTCTCTCTCTCTCCCTCTCTCTCTCTCTCTCTCTCTCTCTCTCTCTCTCTCTCTCTCTTTCTCTTCCTTTCTTTCTTCGAATAGGTAGGATAAGTATTGTACTTTCTAGAGTTATTCAAAGCTATTCCTGTGGGTATCTTTCAGCGGTTTAACTCTTTTTTTTACACGTCTCCTTTCCTCTCCTCTCCTTCTTTCATCTTAAAAACTACTCTCTTATAAGAAATAAGAGCTGATTTAAAGTTATTTAATATTTTACGTTCATTAACCCCTCGGTGTATTTAACGCTATTAACGACAGCAAAGAAAAAAAAAAGAAAACAGAGAGAGAGAGAGAGAAAAGATTTAACCAAAGATAGAATTCAAGCTGTTCTTTCTTCGACGAACAATTTTACCCACAAAAGAGGAAGAAAAAAAAAAGCTAATGAGATTAAATAAGTAGCAAAATTGTTTGAACGTTTTTTTACGAGGGATGAAAAGGGGAAGAGGGGACACGGGGTCTTTAACAAGCTCTCATAGTTTTTATTTTGGTGGATTCGAGGGGATAGGAGGGAAAGTTCGTTAGGGGATCGGAGATTGGAACGATCGATGCTCGAAGTTAGTGAAGTTGTTCTGAAATAAAAACCCTCTCTACGGGGGGTTTTTTTTTTCTTTGTTTTATGTTTTTCTTTTTTTTTATTTCTCCGAAAAATCGTGCTACCTTTTAAGCTTCTACCAGGAGGAAGAGTAGAACGATTTTAACTGCAAGGGGCAAAAAGAAATTGTTAGAATCGCGAATCCTCGTACGCTTTTCAGAAACGAGAAAGGTAGTCGAGTCGGTAGGAGGAAAAAGGTTTGAATTTTTCATGAATTACAATTGCTACGATGCGATTTCTTGAACCTCGCCTAGGAGGAATCTTATTTTACAAATATATATATATAGAGAGAGAGTTCTTGAAAGAAAAAAAAAAAAGAGAGAGATTTTATTCTTTATCGATCGAGAAAAGAAAATCTTTGAACATTTTTAATATCTCGTTTCTCTTGTAAAAGAATATTATTATTGTTTTTAGGAAAGAGGTGGGAGGGTTCGTTAAAAAAAAAATTCAAATATTACCGAATGGGTATACCTCTTCCTGCAATTAGTCGTCCAGTACCATTACTGGATTCGAAGAGATATAATAATTATTATTATTTATATTAAAGTAATTATTTACTGTTATTTACTTACTACCAGAATGATTTTACGTCTACAAATGTTCATTGCTTTAACTGTAATATCAATAATTGTTATTAATATATACGCGGATAAATTTTCAACCGAACGAGAAAATCTCTGACGATAATAAACGGGCAAGCCAGGTTTTAAATTTATTCATCAGGTATAATAATATTCGATTTTACTTAACGTAAATTTATTAATATTATAATAATAATAATTATTATTATTGTAATTATTCTACAAAGTTTATTTCAAAGCCAAATTTTTTTTTTAAAATAGCATCGACCGACACAGATGGATTATTTGTTATTTCTTTTTTTTAATATCCTCCGAGGACTAACGCAAACATGTTAGCTTTTTTCTTTTTATCTTTCTTTCTTCTTCTTCCTCCTCCTCCTCTTCCTCCTCCTCCTCTTCCTCCTCTTAGGCAAACGTCGAGATCTTTTTAACTTCACCAAACGGTTGTTGACTCACGATCAACTTGAAGTTCCAACTATTTGTCGTGTTTATGTGTGTCTTGTTCGTCTCCTTTTATTTATTTTTTTTAACAGATTGAAATGGTATTTCTTATTTAAACAAAGTGTTACCTCTTCGGGATACTTTATTTTTTTTTTCCTCAAATATATAAGATGATATTTCAATTTTTTTTAAAAATAAATCATTACAACTGTCTCGTTTTCGTTTTTACTCGTTTAATATTTCACTCACGTAATCTTATTCATATCTCGTACGTAGTCAGATTAGGTATTTAAATAGAGTACCGAAATTCTATCTTTAAGATATATCTACTATTACGTATATATTTAACTTGTATTAACTTAATGGCAATCCTAAAATATTTTTCCCTATTTCTTTACGACGAACATACTTGTTAGTCAAACTGTTTAAACTCTGATACAATCCTTAATTCATAATATTACTACAAATCATATAAATTTGATGGTTATATGAGTCCCACTGTTAATGTATTTTCTGTAATTAATGAAAAACGATTTAGATAATTGGTACACACTTGGTAATTCTCTTCTTCTATACACCCAGGTACATACCGACATTAGAAATAGAATTTATTTGTTAACTTAGAATCAATGGGAAGGTTATAGGTAGTATGTGGTACTTAAACTTGTCCATTAGCGGCTACTAGGGCGTGTACAGTGTACTGGGTAAAGTGTAATAGCGAGGCTTTTAACCAGTATAGTTGAGAGGAAACAGTCGTCTAGTTGTACTCTACGTGCTTCCGGCTATGTTAGAATTGAACGTTAAGCAAAATAGCCAGGGCAATCCGAATCATTTCAAATTCTCTGTTACCCTGTAAACTTCCCGAATCCGTAATACGGTGTTTAGAATGTAAAGCTTCGATGGAGATATCTTGGATCCCTAATCGATTCATCCATTTAAACTAGCCCTAATAACAAACAGTACCTTTAATTATTATCATATAATATTTTTTATTTTATTCGGGTTTTGGCCAAAATATATGATTTGCAGTTTTGCTACTTTACACACCCTAATTTAAATTCATGTAATAAGATTGTGTAAATTTACTTCTCCCTCCCAGCCCCCATGATTAATTTAACCCTTTTTACATCATAGTTCTAAATATGCAAATAATTTTAATAATCGGACTCTACTGTCAATTGATCCGTATTTCAGGACATTATTGCACTTATCCCCATTAGTTTTAAAATAATTATAACTAAAATAGTATAACAAATGTATATAATTTTTTCTAGTAAATATATATATATATAGAATCAAATGATACTACAATTTAGCGAATTTGATAAAAGATTATAATAAAAAATAAAAGTATGGCAATTAAACGTAATTAAACAAAAGACATCGAGGAGAAAAGTTTGTGTAATTAGAAACGTAAAAATTTGCTGATAACGCACGTAAAACTTATTTATTTCTCATTACTTCTCGGGAATATTCCAGCTGACTGTTTCAGATTAGCAAAAAGTGAAAATCTTCGGGTGCATATATATTCCGCGGTTGGTGATAAGCGAACATTGCGGTTTGCGGAATATTCCGCAACTGGTTGATCAGTGACATCATGTGCAGATTATTCCGCTTGCGCGAATGCAGAAGAGTTAGGGATTAAAAAACTCGACGATATTTAAACAATAAAATAAATAGTAAAAACAAATGTTATCAAAATGACTATTTCAACTTTTACAATGATCAGATTTCAATATGTCATGATCGGATTAAATGTCTTTAGAATAATTAGGCTTTAATTGAAAATAATTAATACTAAAATAGTATTTTTATTAACTTAATAAAACAAAGCAGAGTCACTTTCCTAATTTTTACATCGAAATAAAGAAAAAATGACGATTAAATCATTGAATGAATTTTTAGAAATAAATAAATAAATATATGGTATATATGAAAATATTCATAAACCTAAATCGTTTTCAATCATGTCCATTAACACGTACCGTGCCACGTGTAACATCGGTGGTACAAGCAGACATATTTATTTAATGTGCTGAAAACATACATGATAAATTGAATTTTGTTAAATATATTTCTTTGAATTGATAAATATTGTGTGATAATATAACAATCTTTAGTCAAAATATCAAATTGCCTGAACGACAAGTTAGGCAAAATTGACTTGGCACGTAACGCATTGAATATAATTTTCATCTCTCAATCTTAACGCGATATGAATTGAAAGAGTTTCTAAAAAAAAAGAAATAATCATCGAAAAGAAAGTAAATATTCTCGTATTATTATTCCATGAATATTCAAACACGGAAGGTAATAATAATAATATCTTTATCTTTGAAATAGTGAAATGATATTGAGAAATTATTCAATGAAAAGAAAAAGAAAATCTTAAAAGAAAGTTATTTTTTTCGATATCAGAATTAAACTCAAATATGAATAACTCCTAATTATAATAAAGATTCATTTTTATCCGATAACAAAATCAATCCAATAGGGTACCTCGTTTTTATGAAAAAAAAAAGATCTAAAAATTGGAGGTAATCCATAAAGTCGATGAAGTTTTTTTGCTCGAAGGGATCTTTGCGAGGAGATGGGAAAGATGAAAGGAGTTTCTTTCTGTTCAACAGAGAGGGAAGTTTGGTATGAAGGCGCTAGACGAGCTATCGAGGCACGAATCCGTGCGGCTACGAACTCAAACGGAGCAGGATCAGGAGGAGGAGGAGTTGGAGGAGGTGGGAACATACCACCGAGTGCCGTTGCACGCGGGGTCGTCCTTTTTGTTGGCGACGGCATGGGGATGAGCACCCTTACTGCTGCGAGAATACTTTCGGGTCAACGTCATGGAAATACTGGGGAGGAAGCTCAGCTCGCATGGGACAGTTTCCCGGCCGTGGCCCTTTCTCGGGTAAGTCGTTACTTCTCAAAATTATATCACCTTTGATATATATATGTGTATTTCATTTTTATTTGATATATATTACATATTATCTGGGATAAACGATTTATTTATTGTACATTAAAGAAGTATCATTAGTGATAAATATCTTATACAATGAATCAAAGAAGTATTCGTAATCTTCTTAGAGTCAATTTTAAAACAACTTGATATCTGCTTGTAATACAATATTTTGAAAATTTTTTATACACATAAAGATACTATTCTATGATTCTGTTAAGATAGATATCTTTAAAATTGATAGATATTTTTTATTGCGTAAAGAACATTTTATTTTAAGAAAGCGTACAAGTTTTTATATAGTAATTTTAGATTAATTAAATTTATATATTATATTGAAATTTTAGATAAGAAAATTGCTCTTCCTAGATATATTCAATTTTTCAAAAGTATTGAAAGATGAAAAAAGAAGGTCAAACTAAATATTACTTAGAAAAATAATCATTGTATTTTTTATTATATCTTATCGGTCAACTCGGTCAACTCGGTCAACTCGGTCAACTCGATCAAGTTCTTCACGAAAGTTTCTTCCTTTACTTTCCTTCTTTCTCCTCCAATTTCCTTCTCCCCTATCTCTCCCACTTTCTCTATTATATTTGGTATGGAGATGCTTGTGATCCTCCTCCCACACATCTCATAAATAAAAATTTAATAATTTCCATTTTTGTGCACTTTAGTACAGTGACATTATTTTAATACAATAATAAATTCAAAGGACGATGGGAGTGGGGTAGGATTAGTTGTAGCAAATATTACGAAAAAAAAACAAATTTCCACTTCGTTTCTAGCTTAGAAGCTTGTATTATTTTAATCGACTTTGAAAATATCGACCCTACCACAGAATGCGTTAACGACTTAACGCATTTTCGTTGAATCAAAAAAAATTATGGAACGAAACGATAATCAACGCGAGGTTGACGAAAAATGAGTAAAATAAAAAGGAAGAAGAAAGCAAAAAAAAAGAAAAATACAAAAAGAGAGAGAAAAAATAATAACTCGTAAAAGTAAGAGTAGATTTTTATTTCTTTCTTTTTTTTTTCATACGGTTGAAGAGTAACAATGTTGCGACGACAGTAGTGCTTATGTAGTTTAAAGTAGAACCAACTTTAGTTGTTACACCTAACAATGCTGGTAATTAGAGCGCAAGGGATTAATATGATTTTATACTTCCTCAAAAATTACCTTTTTTTTGTTATATATTTTACTGTTATTTATCAAAGAATTGCAAAAACAGAATATTAAACATTTTTTCTTTTTCTACAAAATTAAAACGCATCAAGATTCTAAAAGAAGTTTCATTTAAGAGAATTTAATTGCATTTCTTTATTCCTGCTTTATTTATCCTTTTTTCTCTTCTTACTATCTCTCTCTCTCTCTTTCTCTCTCTCTCTCTTTCTCTAATTCTCTCTCTTTTACTAAAAATGATATTCATGTAAAATACTCGTATCAAAAAGTATCAAAATTGCGAAGGTATCATAGAAAAAAAAATGGTTTAAACTGTAGTCTGCTATTATCATTTTTTTTTTTGTAGACTAGTACTTTTTCTTTCACAAGGGATACTATTCTCGTTTCATTTTCATCCCACTCTCATTCCAGTTCTTTCTATGATACTAGCAAGGATATTCAACGTCGTCTGAAAAGCCTTTCGAGATCGAGTTCCTTTGAGATTTCGAAGATCGTCTCTGTGGATCTTACCTCCTTCGCTTATTATCTCCTTCCGCTTCGCATAAATCTCCTCGGCTTCGATTCAACTTATGCACCCAACTCGAACTTTTTTTTAAAACCTCATAGTTATTTAGCTCTCTCTCTCTCTCTCTCTCTCTCTCTCTCTTTTTCTATCTTTCTATCTTACACATAGATTATTATTTTCATATATTCTTTAGTTTTTTTTTATTTTGGATAATTATTTTCTTAACACTTGACATGCGGGCAACGTATTTTTATGTTTTTTGCAGTCTATCACTGAAGCACGGGTCACGTAAAAATACGTATTTAGTAGATAAAAAAAAAATGTAAAATAAAAAAGTTTCGTTCATAAAAACAAGAAGTAGTTTTCGGTTTATTGAGATTTTTTTGAATAACCAAACTTCTGCACGATTCACGAAAAAACGCCCGCTGCACACGTAATTCAGCGACGAATCATACCCGCATGCCAAGTGTTAATAACCTTCTTTGATCTTATGAATTGTGCGATGATCGCTTGTATGCATATTTTCGATTAAAGCTTTTCTCATACGTTGATTGACCAGAAACAGTAACCAAAATTATGATATTAATGTAAAAAAAAAAAACTAAAACAAATTAACGCGTTAAAACAACCACGTGTTAGATACGTGGTTCTCATTTTATGCGCGAAAAAATGTACCACGTCTCCCACACGTTGTTTCAATACCAAAAAGAGGGGTTAAAGTTGTTTTATTGATTACAAATCTATAATTAAATTCCATTTAATTCATTTTATTTTTAAATTAAGCGATTAAAAGATTAAAATAAAATATATTTCGTCGATTAAAACAAAATTTGATTGAAAGTAAAATAATAATAATAATAATTATTATTATTATTATAAAAACGTATCGATATAACAAGTTGACAGTTCGACGATTACTATTTTTTTTTTGTCGTTGTTTTATTTTTTTCCCCCAAACGTTCTTTATTTTTTGCCAGAGATGCCAGAGAGAGGTCTAGAATTTCCACTCGTTCTTTTCTTTTCTTATTCTTTTACTATTTCCGTCGCTTTTCTCTTGAGAATTCGTTCCCTCGGAGACTTGGGAATCGCGGACAGGAAGAAAAAAAGAGAGAATGAGGGAAAGAGAGAGAGAGAGACCGAATAGAACTTAGCAGTCCAACGGGATTTCCAGGAGAGCGCATCACCATTCACCAGAGATCTCCTTATTATCCTGAGAATGTAACTGAGTTTTCTATCTTTATCGAGAGTTATGAAGATATCCGTTTTGTTTCTTTATTTTTTTTTTTGTCTGCTTCTCAAATTTCTTTTTAGTGTCATTACAATATAGACATATACGAAGATAAAGCCATTTAAGATTTAACATAAGAATACTAATTGTAAGTTAGTTTTTTTAAAGTAACTATAAAATATATCGGGTCTGTGATTGGACCAAAAGCCACTAACATATTCATCCCATTTTTAACGAGAACAATTTTCAATACTTATTTTAATTTAATTTTATTTTATTTAACAAGATAAACGTATAAGAATATTTCTAATAGTAAGTCATTTCCTTTTTTTTTCTTTTCTTTTTAATGCATTATTTAAAGAATACAATTGTTGTTAATATAATTAAATTGTTATTGTATTATTAAATCCAAGAGCTTGAAAATGTTGTTCATCGATAATTATCCGAAAGTTCGTTCTGAACATTGTTTGATCGACGTTGGTCGTTAAAATTACCATCCATAAACTTTTCTAATCAATTTTAAATGCATTCTGTTTCTGATACAGTATCATCCTAATAAACGTTACAAATTATTATTTTTTATTTCTTAACAATTGATTTTATTTTTCCCGGGTAAAAGAAAAGTAATGAAGCACCATGCATTAACTGGCATTGATTAAATTTTTTTTTCCATCTAGTTCATTGTTTAATTGCAAACAATTTTTAATTAATTGCGTAATCGTGACCGAGTGATATAAAACTTTCAACATGTTGCATCGTTACTCATAATTAATGGGGAAAACGAATAAAACAATAGAATATATATAGCAATAGTGTGTTTTATTGCTATTTCTAATTGACACCAACCACAGGAGACTTGTTAGATTTAAACTCTTAATGGAGTTATTTAATTACTATAAACCAGTTACTTAATTTTAAAGTTTTTTCCCTTGGGTTAAATATTTCTTTTTGTCTATCAACAACAACAACAACAACAACAACAACAACAACACCGTCTTCTTCTTCTTCTTCTTTTTCTTTATTATTCTCACATCTTTTTCAGTAGTTGTAAATTTATGTTCTTCTCTCTATTTATTTCAACCACGGAAGAGAATTACGGAAAATTTATTCGGGCCGTGCTCGTTCCCAAGCTTTCGAGCTTTTACCTTTGACTTTGTACTAACTGTGGCTTAGAAAGCTTCTCGTTAATGTCCCTTTCATGCAATCTTCATTTGGGAAGTCGAATTTCCCTTCTCGTGTAATTTTCTTTTTACTTACCATGTTGCGATGATCTTACGTTTTTCTCCTTTTTTTTTTCTCCTTTTTTTTTCTCCTTCTTTTCTTTTTAATCTATGCAATCATCAGTGGATTTTGTCTTCTTTCTCTCTCTCTCAATTTTTTATTTTTTTCTTATTAAAAAAATCTTGATTGTTTTCCACGTGTATAATCATTAAAATTGTTTTTTACTTATTACCATGATTCCATTTATTTGCCAAATCAATTATCTCTAACAAAATAAAATAAATAAAATAAATTGCTATTTTATTTATTATTCAACAACCGTACAAATGTTGGTCATTAAGCGATTTCTCTCTCTCAATTTTTTATTTTTTTCTTACTAAAAGTTCTTGATTAATTTCCACGTGTATAAACATTGAAATTATTTTTTACTTAATACCATGATTTCATTTATTTGCCAAATCAATTATCTCTAATAAAATAAAATAGATAAAATATATTAACATATTATTTATTATTCAACAATCATACAAATGTTTGTCATTAAGCATTCTTAAGTTTAATTTTAAAAGAAAATTAAATTCAAATCTACAAAGTTGAGCATGAATCGAATGGTTGGATAAGCAAATTCTAAATGCTAAGTTAATAGTATTTTGTTCTTTGAATTATTATCATTTACAACCGATGTTACTAATTGGAAAATGTAACGGTACATTTTCACGCGAGAGTTATTAAAATATATAAATAATTAAACATAAGTAAATCTTTAGTTTTTTCCCTCTGTTACAGAATATTATTAAAGGATAAAATACATCGTTAAATTTTAATGACTAAATATTATGTTCAATCCATGTACCCCACGCGCGCATCAAAAAATTAATACAACAAATTTTTAAATAAACATTTAAAAAATGTTTTTATCGTAAAAAACTTTTAAAGATAATTAAGAATAATTCAATTTCGTTCAGTTTAGTTTAGAAAAATCTTCTTTATCTCAATTATCATTAATTAACCTCGTTATTCAACAATCCGGTAAGACTACGAAATGTCTGTGTGAAAATTAGTTACGAACGAAGAAATGTTTACGGTCTGGTTAATGAATTAAAAGAAGTTTCTTATATTTTGTTTTGTTTTTTGTTTTTTTTTCTACATCTCCCTCTTCTTCTTCTTCTTTCTTCCTTCTAACTTCGTCCTTATTAATTTGTAAATATTTCATTGCAAGACGAAAAGAGGGCTTAGTTTCTTTCAACTTTTAAAACGCAACAAGTCGTGTACAAGGTATGGTGATGAAATAAATACGAATTTAATGTGACGCCTGTTAAAACGTCATACACGACGTTAAAACCTGACGATAAATAATATTACTGACAGTTTTATATTACCCGTTTGTGTATTGATCATTTTTCATACTCGTTAGTAGGTTGTGATATTTTCCTTTTTATTATTAGTAAACATAAATCGTTAACGATTAAGCTGGTTTATATAAAACTGACATAAATCATCTAACTTATTATACTCTCACGAATGATTTATTTAACGAATTATACTTGAATTATCTTCGGCAATTACTATCGGTCATTACGTAGAATGAATAACGATTATCTCGTCAGTATTTCTCTGGGTAGTAACTTGGATTAGGTTTAATCGTTTATCACTTTTTGATTAGCAATTAAATTCTGATGAAATAGAATAAAAAAAAAAAGAAGACGTTGTAATTTTCTATGTAATTTCACTCTGGTTCACTTTTTCCTTGTCATCCTTGTCATCCTTCCTTCCTTCCTTCCTTTCTTCCTACCTTTCTTTATTTTCGTCCTCATTTCTTTCTTTCTTTCTTTCTTTTTACCCCCACGTCGAGAGTCAATTTCTATTCATATTATTTATCCGTAGCACCATCTTTAACTTCAAAGTTCCGTTTGGAAACGCAATAAATTGTGCTCGTTGACACATCGAGAACGGGTACGACGTGACACGCATGTCTCACTGATTTTGTTTCGATGTAAACGACAGGATGCACACCACGTATCCTGCATATTTCAAACGACTCGAGAAGAAGGATAGAAAGTAGGATTTTGTACGTAGCTCTAGTAGTATTTATATACATACTCTACGAACGAATACGTTGTATTTACGTATGCATGCATGTATGTATGTAAAAATAAAAAATATTTCTCGCATATAATAAACAATACTCGTTTATAGTTGACAAACGAATTCAAAAATGTTGCTCGTTGATCTCGCTGGATATAAATCTAATTAAAAATATACTAAATATACTATTTTGTTTTAAATGTAAACATTTAAAAATCTTATTACATAAAATAACAAAATATATAAAATAATATGTCTCAAACAATAATGAAAGTAGGAAAGAATACTCGAAAAAAGAAACAAGAAAAGTAAGGAAAAGTTCTAACAAATAAAATGCTAAGAAAATGAAAAAGAAAAAGAAGATGAAGAAGATAGAAACTGTATCAGAGATTTAGGTTACAATCGTTAAGAACTTAAAAGGAAAATTCTTTATAAGAAGAGAGTTATAACAAAAGGAAAAGAAATTATTCTAATATAAAAGGAAATTTAAAACTAAGGCGAAACGGTAACAATACGTCTCGTTTTGTTTAAAGCCGTATGTGTCTGATCGTTTTAATGAGGTTAATAAAATAACAAAAGCGACATATCTATAAATATAATATTAATTAATAATAATTATTATTATATTGTCAATATTTTTTGTTGTTCTTGTTCTTTATTCACGATCGTAGAGAAACAAATAATTCGATCATTAATTTCTCCACTTTTAATAATACCCGACTAATAAAAGAAATTGACGATACTGGAAGGAAATAAGATTCAAACAGGGCAACGTTTTAAAATCCAATTACGCCAACGTTCCTGGCAATATTCATGGGGATAGGGGAAACATGAAAATCAGTTTGACGTATACTGTCGACTTTATCCTTTTTATTTTTATTTTTTTTCATTCTCAATTATTCATTTCTCGACATTGCGTTCCCCGATGCGTCGTTATCGTTTGACACATAAAATACAATAGTTATTATTATTATAGTACTGGATATATATTAAAACTGGGGAAAATGGAATTTTAACAACACTCGCAGGCTTTCACAAGGAAAGCAGCAAAAAGTGTATTATGCGGCTTCTGCTTGTAGACGGTCCTTTCATTAAGGCGGTTATGTTGTTATAGTGATCATGAACATTTCTCTTCTTTATTGCACTTGTACCCACATTACACATATACGTATTTATATTTATATATATGCATAAGAGTGTACATTAATATATAGTGTACATATATATATATATACACAATACATATACAAAACCAAAATATATTCACATACAAGGATAGGAGAAGTTACGGAAAGAGTGATTTTGATCTACATATAGACACACCTGCTTGTTATTATATCTTCTTGCATTTCGTTGTTTCTTCTCTTCCTGTTCAAGAAATATTCATATCATACTGCGCACTTTGTTTCCATTTTCCATTAGCATCCATTAGTATGATCGTTGCTAAATGAAAAGCTTTGTGGTGCATTGCCAAATGTCCTGGAAAAGTATGTCGTTTACTACATTGATGTATATGTATATATATGTGTTTGTGTTTACTTAGAAAGCAACGTTTACCGGTAAACACATTTTCCAACTAGGTCGAAGGAATAGAACGTTTCGACGGTTAATAATTGTCGAGAATAATTTAAAAGGTCAGCAGTAGTTACTGGTTAGAAGTAAAAAGGGAGGGAGGTGGAAGGATGGTACTAGTCTTCTTGGTGCATCGATCAAGTACCAAAAAGAAGACCAAGTTGCTTCTTTTTTTTCTTCCCTCTTCCATCTTCGTTTTACTCCCCTTACCTCCCTCCCTCCCTTCTCACCATCATCCCATCCTTTCTTTGCTTCGTGCTGAAGCGTAACTTGCTAATGACGCATTAGCATAGAGCTTGCTGGGTAGGTACCTTTAATTAGGTATTCCTTCTTCAGAGTTACAAATTAAAATTACCCCGAGAGAAAGAGTGCAATAGAGAGGAGGGACATAGTTACTCGTGTAATTTTATTTTCGACACGTGGTGACTAAGCACACACACACTCACATACTTACATCCATACACACTCACACAGAAATATATAAAACGTAACAGATATATACGCAACATATGTATATGCATATATCCAACGTACACGAATATCTGCATACGCAACAACTAGAAATAGTCGATGTAAAAAAATTGGTTTTTTAGAAAAATTAATGTAACGTACTAATTTAATAGCAACGACTTACGCAAATATTAAGTGGAAAGCAACGTCGTTATTTATTTTTGTTGTTGTTGGCATGACTTAAAAGTAGATTCTGATTAGATGATAAATGATAAACAAATACATATTGGTATGCTCGGGAAAGACGTTACTTTCCGGTCTATCTAATATGTGTAATCGGTTTCGATCGAATCTTAAAAATTCTGTTTCACTACTTTTCTACCCTTTTGTTATATGTTGGTTCTTTTTTTCTTTTTTTTTAATTAACGAAGAACAATAAGCAATGGTGTTCGATTTGAACTAACTTGACACGTATCAATAGATTCGTAAATTGGTGCTCAAGTGTTTTAACATATCTCTCTCTCTCTCTCTTTCTCTCTCTATCTGTTTCTTTCATTCGTAGCTATTTATAATGTAGGAGACTAGAATCTGTTCTGGGCAAGCATGACATCCGTTTGAGCAGCAAGCAGCGCGTCGACCCAATAGTTCTGAAAAGTTTCCTACCAACGAGGAACTTGTTATCGTTGAATGCATCTGATTCCCAACGGGCGGTAACGCCGCGTGGAAAACTCGTAACGGTCTGCGAGCTTTTCATGGAAAAATATAAAATTCTCTTTCCCCTCTATTCTTTTTTTTCCTCTCATTCTTTATTCGAAAAAAAAAGAAAAAATATAGAAAGAATAAAAAGAAATTATCAGCAACGGTGTCCAGTGTAACTTTATCATATGAGTAATTATTTTTTAACAAACACTTATTATCAGATAGATTTTCTTTCTATATATAATATAATTATATATAATATTTTATATTTCAGAAAAAATTTAGCCCACAGAGGGTTAATTAATTTATTGAAATATTAGGTCTACCGAAAAGTTCTGTTCGATTTTGGAATAAAACAAAATACAAATTTTTCTTATCGCCAAATAAACATGTGTCTTTACTCGTCGAAAATTGTTATTCGTAGAAACGGACAGAACTTTCCGGTATACCTAATATTATTATATTTATATAAAAATTTATATATATATATAAGTATATATAAGTGTGTTTTAAGGAACATAAAACAACGAAATAATGATCTCTCTCATTCTGTATTAGTTTGAATACATAATCTTCTATACATGTGTTACACTCTTAACACAATAAATACTATGAACAGCTTATGTATTATGTTTTAACCGTAGACACGGCGGTAATAAAATAGAATAGCCAAAGCCTGCTTTATATTCATGAATTCGTCACCTTCCTGATGATATCTGTCCGGCTGCTAACTTTTCGACTCCCCGGGCGAACGTTAAAACTGATAACGACCTGGATAATAACGGAATCGGGTAAAATTTAACAAGTAAGCTTTAGTTTTGTTCGTACCTAACGAAACGTGTACCACGGCTATTAAAACTATCACCATCTGTAAGGATTTTTTTTTTCGAAAATTACATTACCAACTCACTGATTTCCTAATATCGTACAAAATACCTTTTCTATGTTTATTATATTCTCGCGTCACTACAATGTGCCTTGTTCTCGTTGGAGGTTCGTTAAATCTATCCGACAAATTACGTTCTACGTGTCATCCGCGTGACCTGTTTCAGACCTCTACTCCCTCCTCCCTTCCCCTTAACCATCCTCTTCAACCGAAGAAAATTCCTTGCGATCTCGACAATAATCCGATTAATTTAATGAATTTATCAATAATTATTTATCTCCGCATATTTGTTCTATGCATTAATGCCTCGAAATTATGCAATATTCTATGCACCGTTGATAATTACGATCGTTGGTTTATCTCTCATCGATCGTTCATCTATTTTTCTTTCTAATCCTTTAAATTATAGTTAATGCGCATGGTTAAAGAAAGTATTATAATTACAAAAGCTTCAAATAATTTCATATTTTTTTGCTAGAGAGATATTTTGCTCTAAATCAGGTAATATCGATGAAATAGGAAACAGCTATGCCTGTTTCTCCGGTTCAACAACAAAGCCGTTCATATTCGTCGAAAATTTAATGCAAATTTCTGACGATAACGAATAAGCGATGAAATTCGTGGTTGTACGTTAAAAGCAATCAACGCTTCATTGTCATTTCCTAATCTCAATAATAATCCTTTTCTTTTTACTCGGTAATATTAGGTTGGTCCATATGAAATGTCGGATTTTTTTTTTACACACGAACGTTTGTCTCTTAAAAAATAATATATACATATATTTCGATATAGATAAAATTATCTTTATTTAATGAATTACTATAGGTCATTATTTTCTATGCTAATTATTGGAGGATCTAGAGCGAACGTGTTGTATTCATGAGATCGTTTATGGTATTTGGAAGCTCTACGAGTTTATACAAATCTTCTTTGATAATTGGTAAAAAGATATTTTCTACTAGCACATTAAGGAGATCAAGGATGTTTCGTCCGTTAATCCATTCGTTCTGATAAGGCTGATATTTGTGGTTACGAACATAGCTCATTAACATATACAAACGTACAAACATACACACACACACACTAGTGCAAATATATATATACATATACATATATACACGTAAGAGCGTGTATCGGAAAATTAGGCGCAAATGAACGGGTTTCAACGGTTTTAAAGGTGAGCTTTCACAAGTGAAGCGACTATTATTACCGATTGAGTTTATGTTAGGCAACACTACTGAACTAAAATCGCAACGTAGGCGAGACATACGTTATCAACACGCTATAAATACCGTTATCTCTTTTAGAACATAAATTCTGACTGTTCCAAAGTCCCTGAACGGGGGAACAAAGGCTTTCTCTATTCGGGACAATAGATTGTTCTAGGATTCCCAACGCGACCAATCATGGTTTACCCATCGAGTGTACCGATGGACTCTTTTCAACTTCACTCATTCTTTCTTTCACTTTTTTCTCTGTTTTTTTTTTTTTTTTATTATTTTCTTTACTTTTGTTGTCGAATTTTCCGAGCTATCTCCTCGTTCAATAAATCGATATATATATATATGTATGTTTATTATGATTTCTAACATAAAATTTAGAATGAAATATTAACGAATAATTTGATATATAATACAAATAATATAAACTATGTATTGTAATAAAGATAAATTGTATATTAGTTAATAACAAATAGTGAAATAATAATAGTAACAAGAGTAACAATAATAAGTGACAAGAAATTAATTTTATTTTTTTTTTATAACAGAGTGAAGCTATTCGGATGAAAATGAATTTAATTTTATATAAAAATACTGCAGTTCGAGAAATAACTAACTTTCTCTCTCTCTCTCTATCTTTCTAAGCAAGTAGAGAGAAAGAAAGAGAAAGAAAAAAAAAAGGTATGATAAAAAGCAGGATGATAACGAAACTGGCGTATCTCGATGTTACCTCGAATCCTGGTTTCATCGACTTAATAGTCGTATTTTATGCGAAGCACTCTTCTCGATTCAATTTGCGCTAATTTAACGATCCGATGAACTTT
>JACGTP010000334.1:0-28199 GCA_023678845.1 Mischocyttarus mexicanus
AGAGTAGTGGATTAGTCTAAATTAATTGCTAAATTATTAAAGAAAATGTATATTATAATATAAAAGCTTGGAATATAATACGTTCGATGTGTCTTCTTTGAAATCCACCGTTAAACTGGCTCGAAGTAAACTATTAGTTTTTTTTTTAAACGTTGTGTACAAGATTATCGGAGGGGATAAATTCTATTTATTTCGAATGTCATTTTCGTTAAACTAACACCACTTCTAAGAAATCGTTTTCTATGTGCATGTGCGAGAATATACGTCTATCTAAATCTAACAGAATATTTACCTAAAAGGAGTGAAAATTATTAATGCATTTTTTAATTAATAGTTAAGTTTAGTATTGTGGTTCGACTAGACGAATTTATAAGAATAGTTTGGTTGCATATGTCGTGATACGAATTAAAAAAAGCTTCTGTTTGCGTGTACATACGGCTTGTTTTTTTGTGTTTCTGTATGTGTGTGTATGTGTGTATGTATCATTTGATTAGATTAACAGAATGGGATAAAACGAATTTAGATAAAAGAACTCGAAAGTTATAGGAGAACGAACGTGTTATTATTTAACTGCATAGTAGTTTATTTCATTTCATTTCATTTCATTTTACTTTTATTATAGTTTATTTAAATTTATTAAAACTTTTTTCTTTTCACTCGGTAGCTTTCTCGGATGGGTGACCCGCAGATTTGGTTGGTTACGAAGTGATCAGCAAGGAGCGTTAACCCGATATGTAGTCGAGAGGCGTAGTTTAGCCTGTAGCGTGTTAGGTAGTAGGGAGGGCGTGGCTATACGAGAAAACTGATAGGCAGGCACCAGCGTAAAAATGGCTGAAGGAAGAGAGAAAGAAATGTGGCCGGTTACCGGTCACAGTTTATTTTCCTTTATTTTCTTTTATTAAACTTTATTAGGACTTATTTAATTTTATTTGACTTTATTTTAGTATCCTTCAGTTGTTTTATCTGATGTCATAAAAAAAAATATAGTTTCTTCTGTTATATCGAAATCTTACACGTTTCTCCCTCAAACCCGTAACAAAACACACATCTGAACAGTGAGAAAACAGTAAAACGTACGTTTATATATACATATAAAATATACTATCAATTAAAAAGTCCCCACGTTTCTACTCACTTTAAATATAAGGAAACTTTTAACAGACAACTGCAACGATTTTTACAAAGATTTCAGTTTTACCTCCTCCGAGCTACCACTCGGCTATCGGCGGCTTATGGTTATAGTAGCAACACAGAAGTAGATATGTATATTCAGTTTTTTTGCAATTTTTATCGGTCAATATCTCGAAAAGGGTTGAGTATTGGAGGGTAGTTTAAATGGCGAAAATGTAGCTCTTATCAACATTTACAAGTGTGCAAAATTTCAAGGAAATACAAGGGGGGCTGACCTTGACCTCTCCTTGTTAGTTATATCAAAATATTCTCTAAATTTTTGTCTATTCGTCCATAANTACTTTCCTAGACTAAGCTATGGCTTAGTTATATCAAAATATTCTCTAAATTTTTGTCTATTCGTCCATAACTTTGCTTTCAACCTACCTCAAATTTTCGCTGAGAAAACTCTGACGAGCACATTTGAAATATTTCACTAAAAAAAGCATCTACTATTTTTTACTACAGCTTGATGCAACCCATACTTTCCTAGACTAAGCTATGACTTAGTTATATCAAAATATTCTCTAAATTTTTGTCTATTCGTCCATAACTTTGCTTTCAACCTACCTCAAATTTTCGCTGAGAAAACACTGACGAGCACATTTGAAATATTTCACTAAAAAAAGCATCTACTATTTTTTACTACAGCTTGATTCAACCCATACTTTCCTAGACTAAGCTATGACTTAGTTATATCAAAATATTCTCTAAATTTTTGTCTATTCGTCCATAACTTTGCTTTTAATCTACCTCAAATTTTCGCTGAGAAAACACTGACGCAACCTTTTGAAATTTATCACTTAAAAGAACTTTAACTATTCTTTACTTTTTCTTGAAGTTTACTTGTACTACTAGAAGTAGTATGTTCATAATCAGTCGGCTATTTTTGGAAAATGTTTTAACCAACATGTCAGTAAGTTACTCACAGAAGTTTTTTCCCAACTTATGATTAGTCAGTTACCTACATAAATGTTTTACGGACATAACTGTTGATAAAAAAGAAATTTTTGATGATCAAACTACTCTTGAACTTAATTAAGATTTATTTGAAACATTTGAAAATCGTTAAATAAATTAACAATTTTTAAACATTGAGGATATTTAGCATAAGAAAACAAAAATGCATACATTAAAAATAAAATTATAAATCATTTGTGAAATATTAGAAAATGAGAATATGACAGAAAGACAAGTACACTTTCTGTTAATCGTGTTGGTAATTTGGACTTTTCACGAGGCATCTGAAGTCATGGATAATATAAAAAAATAAATATTCATAGTTTGGAAGGTTAAAGTTATTATTATAGGTAATAAAATATAAGTAAGAATAATTTATTGCAAAATAAAATAATTAAAACTAATAAATATAATGATGTACGTGTAATAGATATCATCTAAATTCGATTATTTCATTGAGATAAAACCGAAAATAGAAGAAGGTGATTTAAAAAAAAAAGGAAAAATTAAACATGATGAATGAAAGAATAGAGAAGATCATAGAATTAAAAGGTTTCCTTTCTAAAATTAAATCCAAATTGATCGCATTTGTATCGAAGAATCTTTGCAAGTTGAGGTGGGCCACAATAAAATACAGTAACTTTGCCTTTTTTTCGATCTTGAAGTTGTTTGAATACTTTGTCCCAATTTGGACGGCCCGCATTTGTTCTGGTTTTTAAACCCGTTATGAGATCTCGTTTTTCCTGATTGTAATTAATAACAAAATATAAAAAAATCATTTCACAATAGAGCATCGTGATTAGAATAAGAAAGTGAACCTTTTCGTGAAGCAAATCCATAGCCAATTGCAAACCAACAGCCTTCATATCATTTTTTTGCAATGCACTTGTAATATACATGTGCATTTCAAGAAAACGTTCCATTGCAATGCCTAATTCAGCTTGTTCCATTTCAAGTTGGGAGAGTAGGTTAACAAACCATTCAAAGGAACGTTGATCACGATTAATCCAAAAGAAATCAACCTAAAAGCAAACACTCAGATTAGTTTTAAATATATTTGATTAAATAAGATTGGATTAAACCAGATCAAATAATTTTCATTTGTACAAATGCATTTTTAAAATATTTATTTCTTTATCTTCTAATTGTTTCTAATTCACCTTTCGTAGATGCATGATAGTAGGTGGTATTTCGTTAGCCCAAGAAAATTTACATTTAGGACAAGTATGCCTAGCTTCCCAATATCGATGCATGATTGACTGAAGGATAGAAGCAAATGGTGTTACTCCGATACCGGTTGCAATTAATACTGCATGTTGTGCTTGGAATATATGACTTGAGGGTGCACCGTACGGACCATCTAAAAATATCTGAATCAAGATTATTGGATTATTTTAATAAATGATATTATAATTGTTCATTATTTGATTAATTGGTCGAATAAATTACTTCACCTCTAATGGTTTTCCAACTGGATAATTGATAGTTGTGTTCGAAGCTGTTTCAATTTTAATCTCAATGGTTTTAGTTTTTTCTATTTCTTTCATTTCTTCATACATTTTTTTTAATCTTCCTTCCTCAGCTGCTTCTTGTCCGATCGAGCAAGTTGGCGAAATCGAATTTTTATTTTCTGTGATTATCGTCGTACCTAAAAAAATATTTGCAACGATTATTCCATAGAAATAAAATTTCTTTAGAAATTGTATTATCAAATTTTACTGTTGTTCGAGTTCGTTTCTTCTTCGTATTCGCAATTTTCAAGACTTGGCGTTTTAAATGCAATAATCGTTGGTTTTGTTCTCATATAACGAAAACTCTGTGCCAAAGATTTATTTTGCGGGCTTAAATAAGCTATGCCCAAAGATTTCATACGAGCTCGGCGTATTTGACACTCGTCAAAACTTTTTTCAGATTCTGATCTCCCATAATCGCGAAGTCTAAAAAATAAGCAAAATTTCATTAATAAAAACATTTCTAATCAAATATTTCTCAAACTTGAATCCAATACTAACGCAATCAAACGTTGCTTGTTTTTATATCTCGTTTGCATATCTGGCACAGAAAATGATTTTTCCAATGGTATTTTACTTGCCAATAAAAATTGACGTAATTTTGGATCTTTCGTCATTTTCATCATTTTCGGTGTACCTTCAAATGAAAGAAATTTATTAATTTTTCTTACAAGGAGACCGTTAGGTCAGCCCCCCTTGTTTTTCTTTGAAACTTTGCACACTTGTAAATGTTGATTAGTACTACAATTTCGCCTTGGAGGATAATTCGATAAGAAGGTATTTCGAATTGTATCGTATCGTAATTCGTATTCGGAAGATAATTTCGATTGGAGGATAATTGTAATGTCTACTTGTTAAACATAAAAATCCCACGAAAATCGAGTCTGATATTATCGTCTTACATTCTGGTGTTTTCAGAAATGTTCCAGTTTCATTCATAGTTGGATTTGACGAGGATGAAGCTTTTACGTCAGAAACAAAAACGAGATTGTCTATACCGCGTGAATCGGATAACGAGCATGAATAATCTTTCTTTTCTTTGCCTTTTTTAACGCTGAGAAATCTGAAATAATTTATCAATTATAAATAGAACCAAAATTTTGTTATTATTTCTGAATATATTAGGTTTTGGATTTAATTCGTAGCGTTTTTTTATATTAAAAAATTACATTTCTTTTGTGCCGTTCCCGCAAAAACACTTTATTTGAAATAATAGTAACATGATGTTATTAACAATGAAAATATAATATTTGTCGTAAAAATAAAACCTTGTTAGAGGTGGTTTACGATAAATTTGTTTCTGAAGGTGAAAACAGAATACTTTAAAATTCATGTCATCTTTAGTATAACGCTACGAGTTAATTCCAACACCTAATAGGTAATTAGACACGTGTTATATGTCTCTTGCAATAAGGCAACACTTTTTACACAGGTCATATACCCTTAGTAACAGTCAACATTTTATACATGGCGTGTAATACTTGTTGCCTGTCGTTAAAGGCTGGAAAAAAATTTCTTCACACGAGATACTACTGAAACTTCCATTACCGACCAAGTATAAATTGTTGCCTGTCTTTAAGGGACAGTGATAATAAACTCACGATTTTTTACGTGTAAGATTAACGTTGTTACTTGCACCATCGACGGATAAATCATCTCCACGATGAAGTTTCATGTGTTCCCTTTCAAAGTATAAATATAAAGTGTTGGTCCATTCACCTACAGCTCTTATGTGAAGCCATATATAATCTGTCGAGAATAAAATACTGTGTAGGTCGATAAATATCATTAAATATGCAGTATAGATATTATTTCGGTTATTATGCTGATAGAAATTTCATCTGAGACTTTTTTCTTTTATATTTGGGACCTTGAACTCATTTCGCATTCAGTTGACGTTCAATGAATACAAAGTTATGAGATACAAAAGATGAGAGAGAGAGAGAGAACAAGAATCATTAATCATTAATCATTTGATTAAAAAAATGAACAATTATTCAAAGTTGAAAATGAAAATAACAATAAATGAAAGAATCAGAAATGAATGTTGAATAAAAATCACCTTCTTGTTCCGGTGCACTGCTGATAGTGAACGGATGCCATTCGTAACGTGCTATCACTGGTATATTAACGAAAACGTAATCACCAGGATGAAAGTCAAAATTAGGTGGACGTTTGATCACCAAATGAGTCACTTTCGAAGGTAACAAAAGACCTGAACTTATGTAAGTCTTTCCACGTTGCGAACGAGACCAAGCGAGTCTTCTTATCCTTTCAAGAAGATAAACAGTACCTGGACCGACGAACCATTTCCAAAAATTTGGTCCATGGAATATCATTAAAATCCAAAATGGTATGTAAAGCAGGTGTGACCAATAGAAAATCTGTTAAATCAAAGAAAAAATCATTTGTTATTAACACGTTCCCTGCCTTGAACTTTCCGTTCAAGCCATTTGGTATTATCATTGTAAAATGAAGAATTTTTGTAAAAAATTCATTATGCAGTCAATTATGGACATCTTAATACTATTGCTGATGCCTTCATTTAATCGTGGGACGTATACGCCCCACGTGGCGTGATGGCCAATTTTTCTTTACTGTAACTTGTTTTAACTGCATTTCTCTTATTCCGATCAGTCATTTATTCTTGTGTCGTTGACACAATACTTACTGCTTCACTAAATCTTGGATTGATTTATAATTCAATGTGTTTCATGATAAACAAAATTATATGTGAGGATACAACTTGCTTGGCATAATAATTGTTCAGCCAAGTATTTGTTAAACTAATTCCTAGAAAAATCAATTTATTGGTTTGTTGTGTTATGCATGGTTAAACTATACAACCTTTCCTTGATAATTATGATTTTTGGACTATTTTAATTATTGTAAGGTATACGTCAGAAACAAAATAATACAAATGTAAAGTGTGGGACGTATACGTCCCACGCAGCTTGAACGAGAAGTTTTCAAAAAATGGTCTGGCAGGGAACGTGTTAACGAGATTAGTGGAAATCAGAAATGGAATTTTTTGGTTTACCTCGAAACAACCACCTCTTCTTACAAAAGGTAACGAACAGACAGTCATTATGAGGAGTATGACGATTAGGGCAATACCAGTGGGATTGGCACAACCTCCCACTAATCCAAATAACTTTGGCTTGCTTGTGAAAATCCATTCTGCCATGGTGTAATTAGCGTTGTTTAATTTTTCGTCGTTTATAACAACGGTACCTGAAACAATAACAAAAGTTTGTATATTTGTATAAAAATAAATTTGTTGGTTGTTAATATTCAAATAAAACAAATAAATTCTACCAAAATTCAAAAGATGCATGAACGTGTGAACAACACTGAAAATACCGATCAAGATTCCAGTTATTTTGTGAAGATAAATATGGTGATCCAATGGGAGTATCGATGAGAAACCATTAGTTCGTAAGAATGTAATACATTGGCGTAACATCAAAACAAGAACGAACGTACAGTTAAAGTTTAAGCATTGACCTGTAATTATTACGTAAATAAATGTTTCTATTTTCTATTTTTATTACAACAATTTTTGTGTATAATCTTGAAATTGAAAGATTGAGTTAAAGTATTCGATTTGATTAAAATTTGAGTGTAATGTTACCGCAAGCACGTGCCAGGATTACGTAGCCATTACTTTGCCGATATTGAAAAATTCTTGTAACGAAAAGAGTTGCATTTATTGCGATGATTATGCAAATGAATGCTATGTAAACGTAATTATTTTTTATATAGGGTTTAGTCAATTGATATGGTTGTAACGATGATAAAAATCCATGGAAAGATTTTTTCGTATCTTTCGGTTTTGGTGGAACTAACCAACGATCTATGCTGAAAATTATGTTCATTAATTAACAATTTAATCAGGTGGAGAGAAGAATGTTATCTTAAAATTTTCCAATTTTTTAATATAATTATTTGATAATTAAAGATTGGAAAAAGAAGAAATTAAAAACACGTGAATTAATATTTGAAAAGATTGAAAACATGTAATTTATTTATTGAAGCAATAAGAAGTGTTACGAACCTAATTGATAAATTTTCTAACAACCCATCGTGTTTTTCCAATTGTTTTTTTAATCCTTCAAACGTTATGGCACCTCGATTACAAGCATCAGCATCTTCGAAAAGTGCAATTGTTAGATCTTCGATTTGTTCATCGCTAAATTTCATTCCATTTTCTTCCATGCATGCTCTCATCACGTGTTCCAGTTCTCGATGTTGAATCAGACCATCACCTTTTTAAATAATTTACAATTACAACAAAAATAATATTCAAATAAACTGATCTTGCTGTATAAATTTGTTAGGTAAACGAACCATCTATATCGTAGACTTTGAAAAGAAATTTAATCTTGTCGTCAGCAGATTTACCAGCAAATTCATTCATTGCATCGATAAATTCTTGAAGAGATATCGTTCCTGAATTATCTTTGTCGAATATTTGAAAAACACGTTCAGTAAAGAATGGCTAAAAATTAAATCAATTGTTTCTTTTTTTAATTAGATGTTTAGTTATTTCCACCTTTTTCTTTTCCTACTTTTTATTGAATTTTATTTTAGAGAATTTCTGTAATCGAAACACGGCTACATTTATTATTTTCAAAATTATTTCTATTTTTTTTAAATATTATATTTATTATTATTATTATTAATAATAATATTAGGTGTTGGAATTATTTCGTAGCGTTTTTATTGAAAATACTGCCCATCGCTTGCCCACTACTTTTTCCCATTTTTCAGGTAACTGTCGAATACCCCTTTGAAAAAACTCTTCGTCCTTGAAGGCAATCCATGAATCGATCCAATTTTGACAATCCTCATAAGATGTTAATTTTTCCCCTGATAAACCATGAGCCATTGATCGAAACAGGTGGTAATCCGAAGGGGTAATAGCCGGAGAATACAGTGGGTTGGTTAAGACTTCCCATTTCAATGTTTCCAGGTATGTTTTCACTGGTTTCGCCACGCGTGAGGTCGAGTATTGTCGTGCAGAAAAATAACTTTATCGTGCCTTTTGCTCCATTCCGGCAGTTTTTCCTTCAATGCACGACTCAAACGCATCAATTGTAACCGGTAGCGATCCTCAGTGATGGTTTCATTGGGTTTTAACAATTCATAATAAACTACACCTTGTTGATCCCACCAAATACAAAGGAGGAAGCTTAGATCCATGAATATTGCGTTTTGCCACTGATGATGATGGTTGTCCCGGCTTAACCCATGATTTTTTACGCTTAGGATTGTCATAATGTATCCAACTTTTCATCACTAGTAACAATACGATGTAAAAAACTTGTTCTTTTGTGCCGTTCTCGCAAAAACACTTTATTTGGGATAAACCTCAACATATTGAAATAATAGTAACATGATGTTATTAACAATGAAAACATAATATTTGTCGTAAAAATAAAACCTTGTTAGAGCTGGTTTACGATAAATTTGTTTCTGTAGGTGAAAACAGAATACTTTAAAACTCATGTCAACTTTAGTATAACGCTACGAGTTAATTCCAACACCTAATACAACTAATAAACACTGCTATTACTACTAGTAATTTACATATTCTTCTTTTTATTATATCATTATTATTTCTAAGAAGTAAAATTTTGAAATATGTTGCTCGATATTGAACGAAGCATCAATTTTTGGGGATCCTTATGATGAATAATAAATGTAGCCTTGATTCGTGAATATATAATAGAAAATATTTCATCATTTTGTCGTTTCATTCAAAGATAGTATACTCATGCCTCCTGCCTACGTTCTTCGAAGTGACAATCTTCTTGAACTCCTCTCGACGTATTTCCTTTTGATTGCCAACAGTTTGTTTAAAAATATTCTCCAACCATTCCAAGCTATGTTTGTCGAAACCAGCACGTGGTCTGTTAAATTCATTCAAACACACATACATACACAAATAAAAGAAATAATTAGAGTTTAAAATAATGAAGAAACTTTGTTTTTCATTAAATTTCATTTGTTTTACCTTGGATTACTAACGTTGTAAATAAATTCCATAATTTGTACCGAAGTAGCATATCCAGAATTTTCTTGATCGATCAATCGAAAGAGTTTATCTACGACCTAGAAATTTGTCATTATTTTATAATAATCACAAAACAAAAAAGAAGAAATTAAATCACTTGGATCAGAGATCAAATTCTTACTCCTTTTGCGCAAAATAATTGAACGAAACTGGTAAAGTTCAATGGTTTTTCAGCACATAAAACAAATGCAACACTTTCTATTTGATCAACAAAATCTTGTTGCTTTTCATTTCTGTAAAAATAAAAGAATAAATATTTGAATAAATTATATTAAAGATGATAAATAAAAACCCTTACGTTAATCTACCCTTCATAAATTCAATCCATTCATCCTGTCTTAATAATTCATCTCGATCTTGATCGAACAATCCAAATAATTTCTCTAAAAAAATCTGTAATTTAAGAAAAATGTTAAATAAGAATAAAAATAAACAAGTTGTTCTCTCGTTCGGTTATAAGAAAAAAGACCCTGTTCCAAATATAACAAAAAATAATTATTTAGTATAGGATGAAAGTGATTATCCAACTCTTAAATACTACTTTCATAATACTCGGATATATAATATTTAGCCTTTTATTATATTAATTATAGTTCGCTCAGGATTTCTCGTATTATACCCTCGGGCTTACACATTTTCCACGATTACTGAAAAATGGGTCATTGCCAACGGTATAATCACCATCTTACATGTCATTTTTATCTTTCCTTCTCTCTTTCTCTTATCTTGGGGACGAGACGGTAACAAAATAAATAAAAAAATAGATTATAGTAACAGTTGCATTTTCATATTGCAACACAAAGATATCTAATAATGATTGATAGCGTGAGTTTTAAATGCAAACAATTAAATGCAAAAATTAGACAGAAGTAGAGTAAAGTTGATCATGGGTTGGCTATTAACGAATCTCTAGATCCAAGGTTTATTTATAATGATCCATAAAAGCAACGATAAATAATCGATCGGTCAAGACTAATCAATGTTAACGATCATAACGAGATTTCTTAATAAAAAAATCTTTTAGTTGAGATTACATTAGAATCTTCGATTGATTATACTCACAGTGAATTAAATACTTTATCCTATTTTTTTTGTAATTTTTAATTCATTATTAAGAAAAATAGTTGTTTCAAATGTTAATTTATTGACCCATTGTAATCACAATTGGTAAAATAATTTAAAAAAAAAAGATAGAATAAAAAATATAGAAGAAAAAGATAGAAGAAACGAATGAAATTAAATGTATCCAAAAATTAATAAAAAAAAAAGGAAAGAAAAGTCAGATAAAAATAATATCTACAAATGGAATGGAATAAAGTTTATGTTTCCGGGGATATGATTGGGGATGTGGTTTAGACGTTTCGTTGAGTGTAATTAGTTAAAAGAAAAAATCAAAGAAAAGAAGAGATAGAAAGACAGAGAGAAATAATATGCCAGAGGCATCACCAAGCACAAGGTCTTTGAAGCCTGAGGCAAATGAACACCTTGATCGAAAAGTATACTACTTGATCCTCAATAGTATTATACTACTCTCTCTCGTTTCATTCGATCATGTCGTCATCTATTCACCTTAAGATTATTAGATATTTCCTACTACTAGTACACTCAATTCTTTTAATGAAATCTCCTACAAAGAAACAGAGAAATCTATCATGTATCTCACGTTTATGTTGTAATATTCATTTACTGATTGATTAGGTTCATGCTTAACACACCCACAAATCAATTGCTTTTAATACTTTTATAACACCTTCTTATTTCTCTCTTTTTTTTTTCTTTTTTTTATTTTATCTCACTTCAACTATCTTTTTTCCTATTAAACGATTTAACACTCTTAGGCTTATTTTATTTTTATTTTTATTTTTGGGGCAATGATTATGCGATTTTTAGTTCGTTCTTTGTGTTTATATATGTGGAGTAGTATTTTTATTATAGAGGACGAATCAAAAAAGTTTCTTTGATTAATATTTCTTAATTATTTATTCTCAAGAAAGATTTTTACCTGAGCTTATATTTATATTATAAAATTATGAGTTTATTTATTGGAGATATTGGAAAATATCTTTTAGAAGAATAAATTGTTTTGTAAAATAATTCTATGATTTTTGATTGATCCTGTATTTTTGTAATTATTTTCTAACTTTTTATTCCTCGTGGGTGTCTCTCTTGGGTGTCTCTCTTGGGTGTCTTTCGTTTTATATATTTATTTATTTTTTTTATTACTTCTTATCGAAGTGTTGAATATGTAAATGCATGATATTTCAATTTTGAGTCATATCTGTCACGTGTATAAAATATTTCATTGAGAGATACAACATAATTAGTAAATGACACTGTACTTGTATTACAGTTGAGATATTTAATTTCATTTTTTTTCTCAACACGATTAATATACACCAATCTCGTATTTTACATTATTATTCAATCATTTATTTGTTTATTAATTATTATGCATATACACGTACCTGATCTTGAAATAATTTCCTGAAGGTTTCTCTCGTGTAACGATTTTCCCCTTTCAACAATTCCGAACATTCTTTCAATATTCCTGTTCTACGTTTTTCAATTAAACATTCTTCTTCCATGCAACTTATACTCTCTTCCATGATCACTTTTAATTCTACTTTTTTATCTTTCTAATTACAAAAATACTCCTCAAATCAAACTAATCACACCTTGTCAACGATATTATAAAAAGAATATTAAAATAAAATAAAAATATCACAGGTTTAAGAATAAATTATAGAACATCTTATGTTCTTTTTCCACAAATAATACTTGAAAGGATGCTAAGTTAAATTGTTATTAAAAAAAAAAAATGATAAATAAATAAATCAAACAAATTATTCTCTTCTTCTTCTTCTTCTTCTTGGCAAAAAAAAATCAAACCCCCCCCCTCAAAAATGGGGATGTAAACTTCACTGTTTAAGGATAAATGAGAAAACCAAAATTTCATCACCACAGATTGATATCAAGTTTTGTTAATGAGAAAAAATAAGAAGAATAAGGATACAAATGAAAATAAGAATGAATGAATTATTTTCAAATCTTATGAACTTAACATAGTCGGTATTTCCACGTTTAATGTATTACACAAGTATATAAATAAGAAAATAAGTAAATAAATAAGTAAATAAGGTAAAGTAAAGTAAGATAGTAAATACGTAAGAGAACGTTTCTCGTTCGTTCGTGGCCGACTGGAGACGCGTAAACTCGTTAAATGAAAGTCGACGTGTTGTGAAGAAGTTCGAGAATCGAATCCATAAGTCTATGTGTTTGTATATAATATGTATGTGTATGTGTATGATCGTAAAAGTATATACGTGAAAGATAATGTGTAAGAAAAAGAGAGAACAAGAAGAAGAAGAAGAAGTAAAGGACAGATATATATTATATGTGATCTTATACCCATTAAGATTATAACTTGGAAATCAAAGAGACAGAATACCTTTCACTTTTTGATCATATTCATATACCCTTTCTTTATTTCCTTTTTTATTTTTTTTTAATAATAATATAATTATTATACAATCAAAGAATATTACTCCATAAATTAAACAACTTACCAATTATCCAAATAAATTTAAATGTTTTAGAAATGTTTTATATAAGTCAAATTTTGTTTATATAAATTTGAATTAAATAACGATAGCTTAATAATGGAAATAAAATAATTTGTATGCTTGACCTATGAATAATTGTTAGATTAATTATAATTTACAGGTGAGTCGAATACTCACACATACACACACACATACTTTTGAGAGTTTTGGTACAACCGGATTCCATGGTTAATTTATCGACGAAACACGATTCTGGAAACTCTCCAAGGTGTATTCTCGATCTGTAATTTTGGTGTCTTTTATTCTCTCATTTTGATCATACAACCGACAACTTCATGAACTCATTATTTCTTTCTTTTATGTACATCACACATACACGTACAGAGATATTTATTAAGAAATAAAAGATTCTGTTTAAATGAAAATAATCTTGTAATGATGTCGAATTAAATGACAAGTTTGTTTTTAATGTTTACGTCAAGTTATGTTGTTTAACTGACAATAAAAGAAAAATATATAAAGAGGAAAATCAGATAATTATCTTACGTATTAACACATTTATATACATGTTCATATAAATGATTAGAAAATGATTATCTAATATCTGTGTAAAAGATAAATTTCGATTATTCATATTAAACGTTCTATTCATGTTGATTAACAAGCTATTCAGGTATACGGAAAAGTTAGTAATATGTTTATCATCCTATTCTTAAGTTAAATATTTCAAATGAGCCTTGGTGGCCATGATCATGGTAAGAGGAACGGTAATTTACTTATGCAATTACTACGTCTTATAAATGTCAGGGTAATATAAGATTTTGTAGTAACCACCACCACCGCACCACTATTACTTCTACTACTACTACTATTACATTACTATGATTACTATTACGATATGTAAATAATGTTGAGAATATATTACACTAGGAAAAACAAAATCCATTATTTTTACTTAAATTTCAAGACCTTTATTAACCATGTTTCAGATTGTTCGATTAGGGTCAAATATGAACCGTTTTATTTTATAGTTTGTTACCATTCTTATACTTCTATGAGAGAGGTATTATGTGTGTGTGTGTGAAGGTATAATAGCTTCACACACACACACATGGTTGGAGAATATTTTTAAACAAACGGTTGACAATCAAAAGGAAATACGTCGAGAGGAGTTCAAGAAGATTGTCACTTCGAAGAACGTAGGCAAGAGGCATGAGTATACTATCTTTGAATGAAACGACAAAATGATGAAATATTTTCTATTATATATTCACGAATCAAGGCTACATTTATTATTCATCATAAGGATCCCCAAAAATTGATGCTTCGTTCAATATCGAGCAACATATTTCAAAATTTTACTTCTNCACAAAAGAACAAGTTTTTTACATCGTATTGTTACTAGTGATGAAAAGTTGGATACATTATGACAATCCTAAGCGTAGAAAATCATGGGTTAAGCCCGGACAACCATCATCATCAGTGGCAAAACGCAATATTCATGGATCTAAGCTTCCTCCTTTGTATTTGGTGGGATCAACAAGGTGTAGTTTATTATGAATTGTTAAAACCCAATGAAACCATCACTGAGGATCGCTACCAGTTACAATTGATGCGTTTGAGTCGTGCATTGAAGGAAAAACTGCCGGAATGGAGCAAAAGGTACGATAAAGTTATTTTACTGCACGACAATGCTCGACCTCACGCGTGGCGAAACCAGTGAAAACATACCTGGAAACATTGAAATAGGAAGTCTTAACCAACCCACTGTATACCACAAAATACAGAAGAAGAAATGATGATTTGACAAACATCAATCGATTATACGTTTGAAAAATCGATGCATCGTAAAAATACGATATAAATTTTTTATTATAATCCTATAAATCATATTTTTTTTCAACATGTTTCTTACGTTACTCTGATGCTTAGAGAATACGTTCGTTCGTTGGTTTGTACGTTGGTTCGTTCATTCATTCAAGTTTTTCATGATGGTCAATGTTACAATGAACGAATAAGTCGTATAGCGTTACCTTGTCGTTTTTTTTGTCTCTCCTTTATTTTCTCCCTTTTTTTTTTTCTCATCCCTTTTGCGATCCATAAAATAGGACATTCGTACGCTTGCGCGGGGATTTCATCAGTCAATGCACTTGCGCTTTAGAAAGCAAACTAAGCTTTGTCTCGAAATAATTCTGACGTGCACATCGATGAATTGAAAAGAATTATTTTATTCTCGATTGTCAGCAGGGATGTTTGATTGATTGACATTTGTACGAATATGAAACCAAGATTGAAATTAAGATCTTTTTAATATGATTTCATTGTGGATATTTCAAACGATAGATTCGTGTTTTCTTCACTGAAAGCTCAATTATTGTTTCGTTCGTTCAACTCTATTAAGGTTTGATATATTTATTTATTATATATTTATTTATTTATTTATTGTCTTCGAACTAATTTTCATTTTAAAGAAAAATATCATTTCTATGTTGATTATTTTGTATTTTTCACACAGATGTCATTGAAGAAGAAAGAATTTTGGTTTATCGGTGTCCTGTTTTTTATCAATCGTGTTATCAACGTGATTGGATCTTACAATGCACTGTGTAAATTTAATACAATGTGCATGTGTTGGGTACAGGATGACGAAGATTTTACGAAAATGGATATTGCTTGTATAAGAGTACCATTTGCTAGGTTTCCCGGTACGTAAAACAATTGTGTTTTTTATTTTTATTTAGCATATTTAATATCAAGATCATTTGATTTGTTTTTTAACGTTCAATGTATCCTAATAATTTATTTCTTAATTTTATTATTATTATTATTATTATTTTAGATGTGTCGGTGAGTTATGTTGCTCAATTGGATATCGTTGGATCTGGAATGCAAATATTGGACAATGATGCACTTGAGAGTTCAGTAGGTGTCGAAGGTTTAGGTTTAATGAGCAATCGTCTCGCAAGTATTGGTGACTCATCTCTCAGGTAACAAACAATGATCGATTTTTATATTAAATATTATAATAAATAGATTTTCTTATTAGAATTATAAATCGTGGTTTATAATTTTAGAGTTGTGGCTGATAGTCTAATTTCATTGGATCTCAGTTACAATGCATTGGAAGAAATACCGTTTAAAGCATTTGGTGATCTGAAAAAATTAAATTGGCTTAATATGCACAGGTTTGAGATCAATGAATATTTTATTTAACAACAAGATGGAAGTATTTTATTTATATTTATTTTTTTTTTTTAGCAATCATTTAACATCACTCGACGGTGATTGGGGTTATTTGAGAACAACTCTGCGTAATGGGTTTTTCGGTGACAATTCGATCATAGAAGTACCGAAAATCTTTTCAACCTTTGATTCACTCATTTGGTTAAACCTAGACAATAACAATATTGAAAATCTATCAGAAGAATCCTTGTCACCTAATATCGAAACTCTCAGCATGAATAATAATCTTCTGAAATCGTTTCCATCCTCATTAGGAACATTGGCAAACCTTGATTGGTTGTATCTTCGTGGAAACGATATGAAACAATTAGAATTACCTATTTTTCGAAGTTCAAGTTTGGAATCTATCGATGTCAGTGAAAATTCCATCGAATGGATAGAAATTCAAACAGTTTCTAATAAAACTCTTAAAGTTAATGATTTTAATTTGGATAGCAACAAGTTGACATCTTTACCAGCTGGTATGTTTGATCGTTTGGAAGCTAGAAGGATTCATCTGTCATCAAATGGGATTCGAAACATCGACGACGATGCTTTTCGTAGTTTAGAAAATAGTTTGGAATATTTGAACTTGGAGAATAATGATTTGCCTAGTGTACCAACTGCTATTAATGGGCTTAAAAAATTGTCTTATCTTTATTTAGCCAACAACGATATACGAAATATTTCAAGTGAGAGTTTCGTCAATTTTGCTGAACATTTAAAAGCTTTATCACTTGCCACAAACAGTTTAGATACTGTACCAGCAGCTGCTTTAGCCAGGTACTTCATTTTTAGTCCATTATTATTTTGATCTCAACACTCGTAGCTTATATTTAATAATTGTTATTTTTATTTTTGGACACAACAGGTGTCAAAGGTTGCTTCATTTAAATCTTGGTTACAATAAAATCTCTCACGTGGAATCGGGTGACTTCGATTGGGCCGAGGATTTGGAAATTTTATTACTTCGAAATAATTTTTTAACCAAATTGAAAGCTGAAGCATTTAAAGGAGCAGGTGACACTTTTCTCTTTTCCATGAATTTCATATATTTTTAATTATTTACGAAATTTACATAAATATATATTTTTTTTGAATATAATATTCAGGTAAATTGAAGGAACTTAGTTTATCGTTTAATCATCTCACCGAATTGGACGATGACTGTTTCGTTGGAATCGAAGACAGTTTGAATATTTTAGAATTGAGTTTTGCATTCGCCACAGATAATTTTCCACAAAGAGCACTTAGACCATTGAACAATTTACTTTGGTTGGTTCTCGACAACAACAACTTTCAATCTATCGAACCAACAGCATTTTACTCTTTTCAACAATTACGTTACATCAATTTGGAATCTAATAGATTGCATTATTTACCGGAGAGAATATTTTTATCGAGTGTACATCCAGAATTGAAAGACGTCAAATTGGGATACAATTTTCTCGAAATGATACCAGAATCCACGTTTCATAATCTCACAGAATTAAGATCCCTCGATTTAACTGGAAATCGTATCAAAATTCTTATATCAGATTCTGTCAGGGATTGTCCAAAATTAGTTACAATATCCTTGGCTTATAACAGAATCAATAAAATGGATAGAAATGCATTCTACGGTTTATCCAGTTTGAAATTTTTACATTTAGAGTTTAACAGATTGACCACATTAGATTTAGATGCTTTCTCAGAAATCGGTGACTCTGATTTTGCTTTGAATGTATCTTACAATGCCATATCTATCATAGATTCTGGATCAACGACAAATAATTTAACACATCTTGATATTAGTTTCAACAATATCACTCATTTGCCAACCGAAACGTTTTGTGGGACACCAGATTTATTGACACTCGATATTCGGAATAATTTTATCACCAACCTCGAACCAGGTAAAATTAATCAATAATTTAACATAGATCATATTTATTTCATTTGAGATTATTTATATTTGCAGGAACGTTTGCTTTAACACATTTACAAGTATTGAATCTGAAGAATAATAAAATAGAAGCTTTAAGGAAACAATCCTTTTACGGTTTGCAATCCCTTCAACAATTAGATTTAGGTGGTAACGAAATAACTCAATTGTCTACTGAACAATTCAGGAACTTAAAAAATTTGAGAATATTAAATTTATTCGGTAACAAAATTCGATCATTGCCTCGAGACGTTTTCGAAGGTACCAGATTGGAAATACTTGATTTAAGTCACAACAAATTCACCGTAGTACCATCCCCATCGTTTATGGAAGTTGGTTATACTTTGAGAGATTTAAACATGGCTGATAATTTCTTAGATCATTTAGATTCTACTGCATTTCCAACATCTCAATTGATATCCTTGAACTTGGCAAGAAATCGTCTTACCATTTTACCTGACAATTCGTTTGTATCTTTAGGAAAATTATTGAACTTGAATGTTTCTCATAACAGTCTACAAGCAAACTTCAAAGAACTCTTTCACTATTTACCCAATCTCAGACAATTATCTTTGGCTAATTCTGGATTAAAAGTAATCTCACCGTTTCCTTTGACAAATCTTAATATTTTAGACTTGTCTTTCAATAATATTGACAGCACTACAGACAGTCAATTTCAATATCTGAAAAATTTGAAGATATTGTTATTGACGAATAATTCATTGAATACTATGCCAATCGTTAGATTAAATTTACTAAGAGAACTCGACGTTTCTGGAAATCCCATAGAGGTAATATCAAATGAATTAGAATAGTAATCAATCATATTGATTTATTTTCATTCATTTTATTACAGGAAATAACGAAAGAAAGTTTCTTCGGTTACCTGAGATTAGAGAAATTAGATTTGAGAAATTTGAATAGAACAAGAACAGTTGACATGAATTGTCTTAGATCTTTGAAATATTTGAAGCATCTGAAATTACAAACTTGGCCACAAGCAGATGGATTTAATTTACGTGACATGGTCATTGGTTTACCATTACGAACTGTAGAAATACAAGTAACCGAACACTTGTTGAAACATCAAATACAAAATGCTTTTACAAAACAACTACGAGAATTGACTATCACCGGTGTTGATTTAGAAGTCATTTCTTCAGAAGCATTTTCTACGATAGAAGGTGGAGAATTAATTCTTAGAATAAAGAATACACGTGTACGAAGATTCCAATCAGACATATTCCTATCGTTGACAAAAAGATTAACTCAATTGACATTAGATTTACGAGACAATCATATCAACGAGTTGAGTCCATCGATTATTTATGGGAATCTGTCATGGGAAACTGTTGGTACTAACATGGTAGCAGGTAATATATTATAATAAATAAATGTATCATATAAATATTGTTAGAATCATATAAAACAGAAGACAAATTTGTTAGGTGGATTACAAGTGTCTGGAAATCCTTTGGAATGTGATTGTGAGATAGCCTGGTTGAGTCTTTGGTTACGAAGATGGCTTAGAGAATCACGTCAAATTCATACAGCATCCCAATCAGATGCTAGACAATTAAGGACTATTGCCGGTAGAGCTGTTTGCACTGAAACAACACCTTCATATTCTTCTGACAAAGTTCTCTTAACTTTAGGAACACCTCACACAGCTTGTCAAGCATCGGCACTTAGTTCTGGGAATTATGAAAGACTTGCTAGGACTTGGCTAGCTCTTATCCAATTAATCGTATTATTGTTATTTGCTAAATGAACTACTCCTCTTGAATAATTTTCATCTCTGATTTAAGACGAGAATAAAATGAGATCCTTTTTATAATCCATCACGCGAGCTTGAAAAAGCTATACGAACAATGAGTGTAAGTGTGTTGAGATTGAAAAATGACTGTTTTTGGAATTGGTATACAACGAACTTGTTCGAGAAACTTTTTCATTCAAAAAGTTTGATTAGTTAACAGAGTATACATATCGTATATTAATCGTATACATATCGTATACATATCCTTTGTATATATATGTATATTTAATATGTATATGTGTGAACGATTCTATGCGTGTAAGAATAAGTTAAAATGTATGAATGATTTTTTCCAATGATTTTTTAACAATGATTTTTTTCCAATGATTTTTTAACAATGTAATTAATTCAGACGTTTAATATTTTTATTTGGTTCAGGTAATTGATATTAATCGATTATTAGTTACTTGGTATTACTACTTACAAAAAAATATGCAATATTTTATTTAGAATTTTTAATTAGAATTAAACCTTTGCATATATAATTTTTCCTACAACAGATGTGTATGGTACGTAGTCTACTATCTATACCTCTGAGAATAGGCAACATTCTACGATCATAAAACTTGATGTGTATGCTTTTTCTTGTAATAGATTTGTACAAAGAAGTTGTCTATCACAGGGTTCTATAATAAGCATTTTTTATTTATAAGCTGTGATAGAAGTTATTTTTATTGAAAGAGTATGAAGTATTGATTATCTACAGAAGTTTTGTTAGATTTAAAGATAATCTCGTATGAAACCTGGCAAGAAATAATTTTTTTAATTATAATAATAATTTTTTAATTTATTTTTTAATACAAGGAACACACTCGAATAATTTCGAACTAATATGCAACAGAAAGTAAAGTAAAATAATGTTTTATTTCGAGTGCAAGTGTGGGCTTACGGAATGAATGATAAATGATTGAGAAAAAGAAAAAGAAATGTAGATTGACAATTGTACAAATTTTTATGCAATGTTATGAACTTGTCCTCCTTCGTTTGATCCTTTTAAACAAATTTATTCTAAAAGACAGAGAAAGAGAGAGAGAGAGAAAGAGAGAGAAAGATATAAAACAAAAGATAATAAGAAGAAAAATGATGTTAAACTGATGACCAAATCAATCAATCAGGTGTCTGTTAAGTTTTTCTTTATTTACAAATAACTTTACTTCGTGATTTCATCCATGCTTTATACAAATGACAATTATTTATTTAAAAAGGAAGGAGGGGTTTATATCCTAGGAAATGGGGAGAATACAAATATCGCGTGTCAAAATAGCGAGAGAGAGAGAGAGAAAGAGAGACACGGATGAGAATAAAAAGGAAAGTACGAAACGACAAAATAAAAGGTAAAATTAAAAAAAAAAAAATAAAAGAAGAGCAAGAAAGAAATCGAGAATATCAAAGTGGCATTGGGGAAGAAAGGGAAAATGGGAAAAGGGTTATGGGTTTTAACATCGACTATAATTTTTTGTGCGAACTCAGCCATAATTACGGCTTCTTTCAATTTGTTTTCTTAATTTTTACGACCGATTCTTATCATATTTCTTATCATTTTCATTGAAATCGCACACTTATCCGTACCACGTGTCGCACGGTTTCTTTATTTGTTTGTTCTTTTTTTGAAATAGAAAAAAGAAAATATAATTTTCCTTTAAAAAAAAACTCATGGTTTATTTCCTCAAAGGTGGTGCTTGCGTGTGTTGCAAACAACCTTCAACATTTTCCGGCCAATCGCAGACGTTCTCGTTAGGGTTGAAAACTAAATTAACTGGACAGGGCATGTGATGTTTACGTTCACCTTCACACATGTAATACATCGTGCAATCACTTTTGTCTGGGTGATAGGATATGTGATTGTCTTCCTCGTCACAGCTTACTTCGTTTGCTTTAAAAATAATGAAAATATTGAATTCGATTAAACAGTTTGAGAAATGTTTCTATTTTTTTTTGTTTCTTAAATTATTTTAACCCTTTCGTTATTATATAATTATTATTCGTTAATATACTAATAATATTTGAATATTTTAATATTTTTTCTTACGATCTTTCGTCGTGTATTTGCCATTTCTAGAAAACGCCTCATAAGGTCCATCATATTCCAATGTAACCTTGTAATTTGACAATTCTTTTTTCATTGCTTTGATTAAAGGATATTTTCCTGCACCACATGATCCTCGGAAATCATCCATGTCGATTGACCAGATCATAACACCACCAAAACCTTCCTCTTTCAACCAGTTCATCTACAAAATAAAATATAAGAGAATATACAAATTTGGGCTTGTTTTTCGTGCTTGATCCCATCGGGCGGGTATATGGTATAGAAAGATTGCAATACAGCTACTAGTAAATGCATATTACATACATAAAACATGGGGTAGTGGTCAAATGAGCATTTTTAAATTTAGGGAAAAAATTATTGATAAACTGTTAATAACTGAAGAAATATCAGTAAGGCAAATAAAGGATAGCAACGTTCATTTTATAAACAGATATTCAGTCATTGCAAGGAATGTTCGTAAACGCTGCAAATAATGTACCACCGGTGGTACACCCCATCGCGAACATGTTAATTCGTTAATCAATCGTGTTGTTCACTTACTTTGTTAATAAGACTTCTTTCATCATCAAAACCAACCCATTGATCACCTTTGTAAGCAAACGGTACTTGTTGTTCACTATCCCATACCAGAGTAGTATTATCCTCGTTCAAAAATCCACACACCTATGATAGAAATTTGGTATAAATGAAAACAATCATATTTTTTTAAGTTAAGTTAAGTTAGAAATTAATTAGATATAGATTTACTTCGTAATACGATAAGAATCCAGCTTCGTTAGTGTAATTGCCAGGTATTCCACCACCAGAAGCAGGTGCTCCAATATCAAATTTGTCTTGGTCAACTAAAGTAAAAGATCTTCCATAAGTTGGCATACCAATCATCAATTTTTCTTTAGGTGCACCTTGTTTGACCCATTCACGTGCACTGTAATCCTACAAAAAATTGGATTAGAAAAAAAAGAGAACTAAGTTCAATGACAATTTCAATTTTTCAATATGAAAGTGTTGTACAATTTTGATTAATATTCATTTCATTGATACTTACAACAGTTAATTTCTTTTGATAACTCGTTGCACTTTCTAGAGGATAAAGAGGACTGTTGTGTCCAACTTGTCGTTCCCATTGACCATGAAAATCGTATGTCATCACATTGATGAAGTCCAGGTACTTGGATATTTCAGGAACATCGTATCTAATCGATTCAATTTTTTTCTATGTATAATTAATTTTATTAACTTTTGTATTATTTTTTATTCTATTTTTCTTTTGTAACGGGACACTTCTTACCCTGCGGCAATAGCTTCAAAACTAGCAGGTACGGCAGCTGATAAAATTAATTTAGGTTGATCAGAACTCTTAGCTTCGCCTTCGAAAGCAAGCCTAAGTTCTTTCAAAAGATTCACGTAAGCTGTACGATCGTCAGCTCCTCTACAAAATAATTTCTTTGATCTTTTCTTTCTTTTATACGAGTTTAATTATTATTTCAAGATATAAATAATTACCGTGGATATTCCCAATCAACGTCTAATCCATCGAATTTGTATTTTCTTAAAAACTCGATAGCTTCGTAAACAAATTGATTCATTCGGAAAGTATTACTGGTTAATGTTTTGAAAGGTGTCGATCCAAAAGCCCAACCTCCGATAGCTAATAATATCTAAATAAATCATTCCAATGTTATTATAAAATATTAACAATAATAAATAATAATAAAAAAAAAGAATAAAAAAAAAACTATCATACTTTCATGTCTGGATTTTTTTCACGAAGAGCGATCAGTCGTTTATACATTTCAACATCCTGATCGCTTCCTTCGCTAAGCATATGATCGTTCAAGGTCGCGAAAGCATAGACAACGTGGGTGCACAGGGTTGGGTCAATATCCTCCGGCAAGAATTTACCAAGGCCTGGTCTCTTGTGAGACCAGTTGGTCAAATAACAAATGGCCTGTGCTTCTCTTTCTGTAAAAAACAAATGGTTCTTGTTTTATAAAAAAAACACCATTGACTTCGATTTCAGTCCTCAACAAAAAAAAAATAATTAGGATCATATATTTACCGTTGGTTGGAGCATTGATAACCAACTGGGTAGTTTTTGGTACTTTTTTAGCTTTGTTCAAAGCATCGGAGATAGAAATCTTGTATGGTTCAGGTTTCTTTATTATAGTTTCAGTTATGGTAGCAGCGACCGAACTCCAATCAACATCTTTGGCATTCGACCCTCGTGAAATTCCTTTTAGTTCTTCTCTTATTGCACCGATTAATGGATATTTAACATTACCAGCACAAGAAGTACCATTGAAGTCATCCATATCGACAGTCCAAACCATAGCACCACCATAACCGGTAGATTTCAACCAATGCATTTTATTCCTGATTGATCTTTCATCGTCAAAACCTACCCATTGATCACCGTAAACCAAATATGGTACTTTCATTTCGTCATCCCAAATATAAGCTGCCCCATTTTGTAACATTTCACAAATCTGTTGGAACACCATTGGTTTTATTTCTCTCTCAGTGATTAAACGAACAAGGAACAACAAAATTGAATAAGAAGAAGAAGAAAGTTTAAAGAAATAATTAATGACTTGCCTCGTAATAAGCCAAGAAACCGGATTCCTTGGTATACTCTCCAGCTTTACCACCACCACTGGCAGCTGAATGAACACGGAAGTTTGATGGGTTTGATAGAGTAAATGATCTACCATATGTAGGCATACCGATGATCAACTTTTCCTTAGGTGCACCCAATCTTACCCACATTGATGCAGCATTGTCAACGCTTAACTGTTTTTGCCATTCCGAATCCAAGGATGACGCAAAAAGTGGTGCATTGTGTCCGGTTTCTCTTTCCCATTTACCATGAAAGTCGTATGCCATGAGATTTATAAAGTCTAAGTAACTGAATAAACAAACCAGACGGAAAAGACAAATGAATTTATAATTAAATGTACTTATTTTTTACTGAAAGCCAATTCGACCTTCTTAATCAAACTTTTTTATTGTAGGCTTGCTTTTATAAATGGTTAGAGTACTTGGACTCAGGTTTGATGGTAAACTATAAATTTCATGGGTATACGATTAACTATTAGATCATTTTATGAATCAAATTAACTCACAACTGCTAAAATTGGTATACCACATTAAATGAAGAAGGGGTCTGTGGTAAGAGAGGAATCAACATTTACATATTACGTAACTCAAAACCATTATATATGTTTTAAAAAAATAATATTTAAGTTTTTTACATATATTTATGTCGTAATGAAATTTTTAATAGGTCAAATTAGCTCATTTCGTAAATTTAGTGTTAAATAATATTAGGTGTACAAAGCAATTTTACATCATTTAAAATCATCAATCACGGAAATTTATTTGTACATCTAAATACGTGATCAATCAATACTAAAACTCCACCAATCCATATAAGAGTTCAAGTACGAAGTGAAATAATGAATAATGAATAAATAAGAATTAAACAGAATGATAAGAAATTCTAACCTGGCAACAGCTGGTACATCGTAACCACCTTTAACGTTATCAGGACCAACAGGTACAGCAGCCGTCAAAAGAAGACGTGGTTTTTTTCTTTCTTGTGCTTCAGCTTCAAAGGCTTCTCGAAGTTCTGATAAAGAAAATATTAACAAGATTGGCTGTAGAACGTGTTTAGATACAATGACGTTATCATTACGAGAAAAGGACTGATGCATTTTTGGTGAGACATCTTGTACAGACAGAACATTCGTACCGAAAGGTTTAAATATAAAAAGTAACAGAGAAAACACGATGATTTCTAACTTTTTCAATATTAATATAAATATTAATCACCTTTCAACAGTAGAACATAATTCTTCTTGTCATCTCCACCTTTTGGATATTCCCAATCAATATCAAGCCCATCAAAATCTCGATCACGTAAATATGGAATAGCACTGTAAATGAACGTTTGTCTCGCATATCTCGTCGATGAAACGTCCTTGAATTTTTGAGTACCAAAAGACCACCCACCTTTCGATAATAAAAATACAAAATTTACACACTAGTAATGAAAAACATTTTTATATAATAATTTTCTTCTCTTTCCTTCTTTTTTTAAATATGTTTGCATTTATCGGTTTATTTTGATTGATTAATTCGATAGTTTAATTGAAGAAATTAAAGATAGAAGACATACGTACCGACGGCAAGTAAAATCTTTAAAGATGGATTAGCTTTTTTCAAGTTAATCATTCTCTCGTAAAGACCAATTTTACCGTCCTTGGTTTCATCGTTAGACTCGAAACTAGTCAATTTATTTTTTTTCAACCATCCGAATGCAAATACTATGTGGGTGCAAAGATCTGGTTGGATATCTTCTGGCATGAATTTACCAACCTTTGTTCGATACTGTGACCAATTTGTATAATAACATACAACCTGTGTTAGGGAGAACGAAGAATAATAAAATTAACAATTAATTATGGATATAATTAAAGAGAGAATATTAATAAACAATAAATGATAAAGAATAAAATAATTATAAAGTATATTATTTTATCAATGTACTTTGTAATCGTTGTTAGTCTTCCCAGGTTGAATCTCATTTTTGGTATTTTTATTGTTAACGCGATTTCGTGTGATCTTGAACCTGTTAACACTAGCCGATACTTCTTGATCGTTTGAGATCGATGGTGTTAAAGTTGTAGGCCTTCGTAATCTTTTTCTTGCACCTTGATTAAAAATAAAACATAATTGATTATTATTAACCCTTTTAGTTATCATACCATGTACAAGTTGTTCATGCAAAGGCTTTGTATTATACGGTATAAATATTCTAAATGATGGTATAAATATAATAAAATCTCAGAAAATTAATTCGTCGTACTGTTTTCTTCGAAATCCACAGTTAGACTGGCTCGATGTCCTCCATGAAAGTTATTTTATTAAGAGATGTTTATAAGATTATCGAAGGGGATAAATTCTATTAATTTCGAATATTATTCTCGTTATAAATGCGCTACTCGTAGATCTTATTCTAAACGCATATACGTGTACAAACGTATGTAAATCTAACTGAATATCTATCTGAAAGAAGTGAAGATTATCAAGGCATTTTGGTAATAATATTTAGGTCCAATAACGACATCCAGGTAAAAACATTTATCTAAAAATGTATAAAATAAACAGATATTGAAATTATTTTATATTCAAAGTAAGTTTAAAAGTATGTACTGTTTAAAAACTGATGTATACGTGTTAGAACAATCTTAGATATAAGAACAGTGCATTAGAGTAGTAGACATATGATAAATAATTGTTAAATTATTATAGAAAATGTATATTATAATTTAAATGTAATAAGTATAAGCTATGCGTACCTTCCTCCTTGAAATCGACTGTTAGACTGGCTCGAAATAAGCTATTAAAGTTTTTTTTTCGAAAGTTGTTTACACGATTATCGGAGGGGATTAATTTTATTTATTTCGAATATTATTTTCGTTATACTAACACCACTTGTAAGAAATCTTATTCTATGTACATGTGCGTGAATACACGTCTAAATATAAAAGAATATCTATCTGAAAAGAGGGAAAATTAGTAATGCATTTTTTAATTAATACTTCAGTCCAGTATTGAGGTCCGGCTGGTAGAATTTATTTAAAAACATATAAAATAAAAAGATATCAAAATTCTTTTATATTTTGAATTACGTTCGAAATAATGTAATGTTAAAACCACGTATGCATATCACTTGCATAAGAAAGAATACACGCACACGCGACGCGAAATAAATGTCACTTTAACTTATATCCTTGTTACACCTTCCGACGCTCGAAGAAGACTAACGATAATTATCGAAAAGTAATTACGAATGCATTCGAAAATTACCGAACATACACGAAGGTCAATTACAAATCAAAC
>JACGTP010000335.1:3205-37771 GCA_023678845.1 Mischocyttarus mexicanus
TTAACTGTTCTTTACTTTATCTTGACGCAACCCATCCTTAACCTTGACTTAACCATGACTAAGTGATATCGAAATCTTTTGTGAACCTTGGTCTATCTGCTTATAACTTTCTTTTCAATCTAGCTCAAATTTTCGCTGAGAAAACCCTGACGCCACCTTTTAAAATTTTTCACCGAAAAAAACTTTAACTATTGTTTACTTTATCTTGACGCAACCCATACTAAACCTTGACTAAACCATTAATAAGTTATATCGAAATCTTCTCTGAACCTTGGACTATCTGCCCATAACTTTGTTTTGAATCTAGCTCAAATTTTCGCTGAGAAAACGCTGACGCAATGTTTCGAAATTTTTCACTGAAAAGAACTTTAACTGTTCTGTACTTTATCTTGACGCAACTCATACTTTACCTTGACTAAACCATGACTAAGTGATATCGAAATCTTTTCTGAACCTTGGTCTATCTGCCCATAACATTGTTTTTAATCTAGCTCATATTTTCGCTGAGAAAACCCTGACGCCACCTTTTGATATAGATAGCATTGTAGTACTAATCAACATTTACAAGTGTACAAAGTTTCAAAAAGAAACTCGATGTACACGTGAGGTGTTCTCCTTGCAAGAGAAACTAGTCAGCATTCAAAAGCTTTTATCTACTATCTCTCTCTCTCTCTCTCTCTCTCTCTTTCTCTTTCCTACTTTCTGCTTTTTCGGGAATAACCAGAATACGAATAAAGCGTTTCGTAATTGTTTTTTCCACTTTATTAACCACATTAAAGCGAGGGCATTGAATTATGAAAAGAGAAAGAATTTCGTTTATTCGAAAGAGAGAGAGAGAACATTTTCTTGAAAGCTTTATAATATCGAAAAATATTAGCAATTATCTCATTCATTCTTATCGGAACGATATCGATTTATATTTTTTATAAAGACTTGTAAAAAGAATCTAGAAAAATATGAAATTTATGGAGGCTTAGAAACAAAAGGAGGCCCGCTTACAATTTGAAGACAACGGTCCTTCAACAGCTTCCACACTGTTAAGTCGCCCTGAACATACTTTTGATAGATATTTTTTTGAAATTTGTCTGCTTAAACTTTTGTATCGAAAGAATGAGTATTATTGTGACATATTTTGTTAATTTTTACATTATACATTTTACCGTGTTAAAAAACAACAATCTTTTCCGTTTGTTTAAATTTCCTTATGACCATATTTCTCTATTTTCTTATTTATGATTTTGTCTGATCGCTTTGGGGAAAAAAGTCCTTAGGGATGATTAATGACACAAAGGCGCCTTGTAGACGTGAAGCGAGACGAACTACCTGATATAAGAATTTGCAACATTCTTATGCGCGCATAAGTGAAAGTCACAACGTTGGCTCACCATTTATACTCATATAAGCACGAACGATTTGCTGAGGAGTGAATTTATACGTACGTGCGAGCCACCTGTTCGTCACAACGCCAGCGTGGGGTTTTTATGCCCTAAGGCTTTTCCCCACGAGCCAATAAACGGTTATATACATTGGCCCCACCAAGACTTTTATTTAATTTTAAACCTTACACTTTTTATTACATCAGCTATTCGAAACCACGAAAGCACTTCATGTGTGTGTGTGTGTGTGTGTGTGTGTGTGTGTGTTGGAGAAATCTTTAGCGTACATAGATGTCTGAAAAAAAGAGGAAAAATGTAAAAACGCATCCAGGAAAGCAGTTGATGCGAGTTTTTTTATAGGATGCCGCTTCAATAACGAAACAAAAGAATTCATGGACGGAAGGATCGTAAAGCTTTTCAATAATTTAAAATCAGATAATACAATTGTCGGAGTTCTCGATCGAACTTTTCTTTTTGACCTATCGTCAAATCTTGCAATGGTCTAACGCAAAATTGACGACGACAATATTGGCTGTTTAATTATTATTTGCTCAATAACTATAATAAACGATATATGCGCAAGCACACACATGAAAATAAGGAGGAAACATTTCGTATTTGAAATGGCGAAAAGCACACACAATGTTGACACCGCTGTTGTCGTCTACGTCAGAGAAAAGTTTCCTGTTTTGTGGAGAGCGTGTCAGGCCAATGGGACGGGCGTGACGTGAGAGTTGAAAGGAGCACTTTTCATAAAATTCGATCCGGATTTTTCATTTCAATCCGAATCTCGTCGTTGTCGACAGTATACGAACAACCAAAAGGTCCGTACTTCCGGCAGCGAAGTGCCTTCCTATTTCATCCCAGCTAGCTTGCTACCTCGAGCTTGCAATAAATTGAACGAAAATCTAAAGAAAAAGGGAGAGAAAAATAGTAAGCTGTAGAGAGAACTCTTTCTGTCAGAGATGTCTCTTCGAGTAAAACTAACGCTCACAACATAAGAGAAAGTCTGTCATATTTACTCTTTCACTTTTAAATCTTGATGAATTCTAATTTTATGAAATGTTGTTCCTAGCAAAGGCAATTTGTAATACGATTTTCGAAGTTTTCAATAGAAGACCAATTAATGGTCAATAATTAATTCAATTTGGAAGAGTAAGATTTAATAGATCTGTATTTTTTTCTATAAACTATCGATTGATAATTAAAAAATACTACAACATTTCCAAGTGATTATATTTATAAAGTCAAAGTAATTATACATTATAAGAATTTTTTTCTTCACATATAATCTTCGTTCCTAGTTAGCGTTATTTCGTGAAATTCGTGATAGGATACGATTAAAGAAAAGAAAATGTTCTCTAACTAGTGTGCAATCGATAGATGGGTTATTATTGGCTGCCGATACACAAAATGACAAAGTAATGCACGAGGAATAGTGAGTTGAAACAAAACTACTAGTGCCGCTGCTTTTATTTCTCGAGAGACACGCCAGTGAGATTTAGTTTCTCATGAGATACAGTTTCTATAGAACGTGGTAAACAACGCACATCGCGCATCAAGGAAAACCTAGAAGCAACCAACAACAACGACGACGACTATGACGAAGATGAGGAGTGGCACGAGACGTCGTTGTTTTATTTTATGTAAAGTTATATAACTGCGTTGTTTTTCGGCCACGACACTCTAGTTTGCTAGCAGATTCCCAACCCCCCTACCACTTTCAATCAATTCACCCCCGCTTCCAGAAGACTCCTCTCAGCACCGTCAACAACACCGTCTGTCTCCCCTTCTCTCTCTCTCTCTCTCTCTCTCGCTCACACACACTGTTTCCTGTCTTCCGTTGAAAGTTTATTGCCGAACTTTACCTATAAATAAGTCGAATACACAAGCGCACTGTTCCGCCCCCTTTGTTTTCATTAGCGATCTCTATCGCTAGTCCTACGCCAGTAAGCTGGACTAAAATGTTGTCTCTGTTGTTACACTAAAAAGAAATTCCGAACGACAATTTAGAAAGAAAAGGATTCCAAGGAGAAAAATGGTAAGCAGTTACCTTTTCTTCTTTTACAAAAAAAAAAAAATTGATTTTGTTCATAAAATACAAATTCACAAAGACCTCTAGGTAGCGAGAAAAATAAAGCGAAGCATCGAAGATAGAAAATTAGTTATAATGAACAAGTAGAAAATGAGGACGACCATTAAGGAATCCCGTAGGGATTTTCAAAGTATTTCAAAAGCTAGGACTTGGTTTTTAATAGTATTTTATAGACCAATGAATTCGTAGTAAGCTAGTTAAGTATAACTTATTCCTAATTGTTGTTAGTTTAACATTTTTTGAAATTGATATATAGATATTAATTAACTAGATATTAAAAAACAAAACACAAATTGTTCGTATTAATATTATACATTTGGCAATCCACACTAAACGATCTCAATTTTTGAAGAAAAATCACGCTTTCTTGGTGTTTGCTTATTTCTTCCTATATTTTGAACCAATTTTCTGTTAGTCATGCTGTTCTATCAAATCTAATATACGAATCAAAGTTTAATTTCATATCTTAACTATTATCTATACATTACCTAGTTAAAGAGTACGTAATTCTTCTTTATTTTATATATTTAAGCAGTTCGGTTAGAGAGTGAACAATATTTCGTATGGCTTAATTTTATTTGGTAAGTGTAGCGCAACATGTCAGAGATGACGAATAGAAACGCTAGAAATAAATAAAATTGTAAACATTTCCTGTATAAAATGTCTGCTGTTACAGGATGTGAAATAAAGAGACAAGGTGTTTTTCCTGCCATTGGTTGTTGTTTTCAGTATAATCCAATGTCGTTGCATGTACGTGACATTCGTAGTTTTCCTTCTTAAAGTTAGAGAATGTCACTTGAAGACCACCAACGAAGCTTCGTCGAAGTTTCCACCGAAAGTGGAACGAATTCATGACCGATCGACGAGATAACCATGTCTCCGAGACGGAAAGGAGTTGGACGGACTTTTCGTCCTAGAGTAAATCCGCCGCAACTACCTTCCCGACCACGGGAACGTGATGAAGTTTTTTAGATCGCTTTCTCGTTCTCTTATTTCCTTCCAGTGATGTTTCTTTTTATCGTATTATTTCATTATGCTCTATCAAAAATAAACTTACCAATAGTTTATACACATATATGTCTATTTATATCGTAACTGGCCAAACGATAGAACTTGAAGAGGTCATTCTGGTTAAAAAATAGAGAAGCATCGATACTTTTGCATATATTCATATTATTAAACATACTTTTAAGAATGTACTACAAAAATTTGGACACTAACATTTTGATTGTTAGGATTTTTATATGGATTTAAGTTGAGTATTGGCCTAGTATTAAGAAATTATTGTATTTGGCTGTATAAATCTAAAGAGTATTTATTTTTATACATTAAATTTAACTCAAACGATATGGATAGATATATTATTAGAACGAGGACGGGAGGGAGAAAGAGAATTGCAAGCGTTTACATAACAAGTAAAGCGTATACGAATTGCAACGCCTTGTCTTATGAATTCTGAAAGCTAGATTCTAAATGTCGTGGAAATGACAGAAACGCTTTCTAGCCGCAGCTAAGAAACAACTGCCTTCGTGACGGACCTTAAACAGCTATTCCCTTTAGCTAACGGCTGGGCTAAAGTCGAGTTCCTCATTCATAATCAGTGAGGTAAATCATTTCTGCTTCTCCCTCTTCCTCTTGGATAATTCGTAACACTATTTCATATTACACTAGTACGTTGATTATCGCTTAAACATGCAATGAATATTTCAAATATTTCACTAGAAATGATCTACCTTTAAAATTGTATCCTAAGTACATATTATTACTTGAGCATAATGTTATAGGCGATATTTTTTAGTATTCTTGTTTAAAAAAAAAATGTTAAAAATAAAAATACTTGAGCTTCTTAAATTGAGAAAAAATTGTTCAAAAACATAGAAACAATAATTTAACGAAAGCATTTAAAAAAAGAAGAATCGGAAATGAAATAATCGTTATGTACATAATGTATTGTTTACATTTTCGATAGGACTTGCTTATTACCAAAATGCTTCGTCGATCGATTTGTGCACAATTTTCGAAGGGATTGCGAGTAAGTCATCGCTTTTAAGCACCGAGGCACTCGATGACGCGAAGCTCGTCCGGCGATTTACAGGATTATGCATGATGCAGTCGTTTCGGTATGCAACGTTGCTTCTCACTGATTGCGGTTCGAGAGAGCTATGAATATTTACAGCCGGCTTGTAGTCTGATTTCACGGTGCACATGCTTCCCTATACTAAGCCAGCACAAAGATTCATCGGACTAACTGCTCATCCGCTTAGACGTATCGAATTCCATCAACAGAGACAGACAGACCGAAAGAAAAAGAAAAAATTAAATAATAAAAGAATTATCTTCTTATATCGTATACGTTTTACGGGACAGATCTCTGATGAATATCAGCTTTCCGGTAGCTGTTTGCTTTAGTTTATATTTTCGAGTTTGCAAAACATGCCAACGACAACAGCAGCCATTTAAACTTAAATGAGCGTACGAATAGAGCTACAAAACTGTTTGGTTATCCTTAAGAGAAAATAACACGACACAATAGAATGGTGGTTGATGCCTTGCAAGTTGTCGAGACAATGGAGACTTTGTTTCAAGGACCTGTTTGTAACGTTCTCGCTCTACGCATCCTTTGTTAAACCTTCTTAACAAACGTTACGATCGGATAAGTTCATTTTTGTAAGTAATTATCAATTTAATAGATCTTTTATATTATAAAGTCGCATTGGTTTATTGTTTTCATGAAGTTGCTAAAATATGCTTTATTTTTTTAATTTAATAATAGTAGTAGTATTTTGTAAAAATAATATAATAAACAATTCTATAAAAAGAAGAGAAAAAAAGTGATCACCGCCATTACAAATAGCACACGAATAAAGTCCTACAAGTAACTTTTTAAAATTGAATTCTATCAAGAAGGTATGTTTAGAAATCACGTTTCTGTGGGTTTACAGGACTTCCTTTATAAGGCAAAACAGGATTCGCGTATTCAAAGTCGGTGAACTCGATTATCCGATTGATCCAAATTCGTCCCCGACTCGATTCGGCTCTGATTGGCTCGGAATAATCAGGATCGGGATCGTATTGAATTTGATTACTTTGACTTCAGTTTAGATATTGTAATTCCACTAATACGGATATAATAGGTATATATACATAAATTAGACAGAAAAGCGTAGTTAGATAAATTAATTGATATAGAAACTATACTTGGTATATTCCTTTCTATTATCCACTTTTCCATCCATTATCGCGTCACATGAAAAATATTGCATTTATAATCCTTTCCTTTATAGATAATTAAAGAGCACATTTTTGTGAACAAGATATTCTTTTTAAGAAGAAATCCAGGGTTAATCTTTTGCCAACTAAAGTAATACAAATCAAAAATTACTTATAGAATAGAAAAATTACTTACAAGAATTATGGAATGGGTAGCTTATGTAAGCTTGCTCGAAAGTGACTCGTAAAATTAATATGGCGGGGAAAGTTTTTGACTGTAGGGTCTTGGATCTAATGACTCGTGTCTAACAACTCCCGACGATCATAAATCGCTAGGTTTACCGTAGAACCATATGCATATCTATAAGGTGACCCAAAAGAAACGTCCAGGCATTACGAAGGCCGAGAGATAAGACGCATAGGATGGTTCTTCTAGACTCACAAATAGTACAGCCAGTTCATAAGAAAGATTGGAATACTATAAGTTAGATTGTTTTTCCCTTAAAATTTCAAATTCTTTAGATTCTGAATAAGTAAATCTTCTTGAAATGTTCAAATGAATGTATCAGATTATTAATTGCAGTTATCAATGGGTAGTGTCGTATAAAACATGAGCATGTTATTTTGTATCAAAATCACTTAACTCTTGCGTTAAATATCGTATTTATGTGTGTTAGTGTGCACATGCGTGTGTGTGTAATGGATATAACGTTGACTAATCGATAAGGCATGGATCCGCCACAGAGTATGTATGTGTGTACGTTTGTGGGAGAGAAATTAATGCTCATAATACGTCTGGCCTACCTTGAAAACCGAAAACGTTCCACAAAGTGCCATATACTAGGTGCCTCGTATAATCTGATGTAATTAAGCATAAAATAACTTTTTATTTATTTATCAAATAAAACTGTTCGATGTGAATTGGAGTTTACCTCTCTGAATAAAGTCTAATAAAATTCCAATACAATAATGATGCTAATTATTTACTTTTACTTTTTCTATCTTAACCTTCATTTTTATTTAAAATTATACATTTAAGTATATTGCATATATAATTTGTGTTTTTTAAATCTTATGAAAATATTCCATTATTAGTCCGAAAAAATTGGGTTATAGAGGGTTAAGGAACGGGAATTTGATGCTGATTGACAGAAAGGAAAACGAGAATAGATCAATAGGATAGAATAGAAGAAGATCTGGTAGGAAAATAGATTGGAAATCAAACGAACCAGAGGATTAACTACTTATTAAAAATAAAGATTTCAACTTGCTTACTTTTTATTTAAGAATGGGTTTCCGCCTCAGTAGTAGACAAACAATGTTCAGTAAAAGTTATGCAGGAATTTAAAACTCTTCAACTGAATTGTAAATTTTCTGATTTTTAAATATAGACTTATCATCTATTACCATTTTCACAGAATGTGGAATAAAGACTTATTGATTAATTAATTATCAATTTAACAGAATATGGATTCTCGTGCTTGGCTTAACTACCCCCACATTTAACGTACACTTACAAGTTTGATGAAACATTTTTAACGCTCTTGATCATTTAGTTACTCATGAAAAAGAAAGAAAATGAAATATAAAATTGTACAAAAATTGTGATCCTTGCATAGAAAAGGGTAATAGCACTTCGATCGAATGGTCGACCTACATTTACATCGACTGTAGCTAGAAATGAGAACGACGAAGAGAAGCAAGAAGGGAGGAGGCTTCTCCGTGTGTGCGAGAGAGAGAAAGAAAGAGTAAGAGAGCGTAGAGAGTTTGAAAGCGAACAGTTAAATATCAGTTCTTTGATCCAATATCCGATATTCGATTGCCCACCGCTCATTTCTTGCAACGAAGAGTTATCGCTTTTCTATATCTCATCGTCAAGGGCACTGCCCGGCTCCGACTCGTTCGCTTCGCAATTCCTTTCTATTCTCGATCCGACCAATCGAAGATATACCTCTGTAGTTCGAAGAGAGAGAGAGAGAGAGAGAGAGAGAGAGAGAGAGAGAGAGATGAGACTCAGGTCGTGATCATTTCCTCCCCTTGCACCCTTTCACCAGCAGCAGCCATGATTCTCTCTAGCTGAAGGTAAATTCAATCGGCCCATGATCATCGATCTGAACCAGGACCATCGCGGGGATGAGGTTTTATCATCCTGCCGGTAAGAAAAATTCTCATTCTCCTACCTTTCCTCGTCAAAAAAGAAAAAAAGCAAATAAAGTATCGAATGCACAAGACAGAAAGTCGAGTTATTCGGATTCGCAGATCCGAAGCACGGTAGTCAACGTAGAAAAAAGATCAAATAAAGCGAACAGTAATTTCATACTTGATCAGTTGTCCGTAAATAGTATTAACTTCTCTAGCAAGAAAATTGACAGAAGAATAAATTAAAAATCGATCTGAATCTTTGGCCACCGTCGTTTACAAGTACACACATACATTCGTATTTCCTTTTATTTTTTCGTTTTTTCTTTGCTAAATTTGGACAGACTCGTTAAAGTAAAAAGAAATGAAAAGTGAATAGTTAGGAGAGGCGAGGGTTGGGATGAGTAAATACATATTACCAAGGATAGGGATCACACAAAGTTAATTTGGCATGAAATTATTAAACGTGTGAGAACTTATAAGGTATTCCGCTTGTCGACGTCTCACTTAATCTCTCGCTCGTCCTGTTAGAATAATACGGTTTAGCGCGGGAGCTACATTATAGGGTCTCAGGGTAACCTCTTTCTCATATATATACTCACTACCCTGCCCGCACCATTACTATTACCATCATAACCGCATACAACAACGAGAAAATGTCGTATCTGCATGGTGGGAGAGGGGAGCGGGAATATCCAAGCTTCTCGGATCTTTTCGAAAGATAATGATTTTATATACATCATTATTATTACGATCTATCGTCGAATTATTAATTAAGATGCCGCGAACTTACAATTTATCTATTGTAATGATATTTTACAATAATGATTAGTAATCCTAGTAAGGATTCATGTCAAATTAATGTCAAATATTATATAGCGAATAAATTAAGAATTAAATAAAGATTAAGAAAAAAGCTAAATATAGGATGACGAAGAAAAGAAAAAATATATAAGAGAGCCAAGGCCATATTGTAACCTTAGTTTTATGTAACCGTTTCTGGAGCTAATGTGACCTCAGGAGTATATTTTTTAATCAATAATTCACTTATATAGCTAAAAGAGTCTAGCTATAATAGATCTTCCAATATAAATGATACTTTGATATAAAAACGATAAAAAAAAGAAAAAGACTATACATGGCAATCTTTATTCTTTTCTTTTTAAACGTCTAATCGTGCAATTATAGGAAGGAAAGGGAAGAAGAATGCAAAAAAAGAAGATGAACTTGACGGATGTATTGGTTTCGGTAGACAAAGGAATCGGGTTAAGTGGACATCAACTTTAACCGAGAAATTGTAACGCTTTTCACATATTCTTTCTTATTCTCTTTTTCTCTTTTTCTCTCTATCTTTCTCCTTTCTATTCACGTTTGTTTGCTGGTTCTGTCTATCTGTCTTTATCTATCTTTCTACAACAGCAACAGCAGCAGCAGCTCTTCAAGCTCTGAAAGCTTCGGAGGTGTTCCAACTCCACGAATAAGTTACGTTATATTGAATTTCGAATATAGTGGACAATTAAAATGTTTTCTCCTTCCACTTCCTCTAATAATCATAAACTTATTCATTAAACGCTTAAGTAAATGACATTTTGATTTTCTACATCTTTGATGTTCCTACGATTTTAATTAATATAAGATTAAATTCACACATCAGGACATTTTTTTACTCGTCGAGCGTTAAACGCGTTCCTAAAATGTCCGAAAGCTTTAAACAGGATTGGTGTTTCGTAATGATATCCAAACAATAAATGATCATTCACGCATCAGGAGAACACGATTATAACAATATATCGATCTACTTCCCTTTTGTACGAATGAACGAACAAGAGAGAGAGAAAGAAAGAAGAGGTAGTGAAAAAGAGATAGGGAGAGAGAGAAAGAGGTTATGAAAGAGACAGAAACACACAGAGGTAGATAAAGAGAGAGAGAGAGAGAGAGAGAGAGAGAGAGAGAGAGAGAGAGAGAGAAATTGCAATATACCCGAGTAGAATTCGACTATACCTCACGTGTCGCGTACTAAGCTGATAATTTGATTCGAATGGAATTTAACACATATTTGCATAGTTATAGGCCGCTTGGATCGTTGATCGAAAATATTTGCTTTATTCGATGCTCGATGCCGATGCTTTAGAGCTTCTAGACCATTCCAACCCTTCACACCCCGATCCTTCCCTCCCTAGTGACTTGATTTACGCAAATCGATGAATAACTGTATTGATGATAATTAAACGAGAATGAGAAAGAGGAGGTCATGAAATTTTCGTTTTCCCAGATACATTATGTTGCGGATGCAAATATAGGTAGGAAATGTGTGTATTATTTACACTAGTTAACTCTGTTTAATTAATTCGACAAGAAATTAAATTTGCCATATCTCTTTCTATTTATCGTTCAGTTTCCGACATTATCCGTATGTTTGATTATCTCTTTCTCTATTTATATCTAAATTGATTTATATCTTTTAATTAGTAAAGAGGGAGAGAGAGAGAGAGAAAGAGAAGGAGAGAGATCTGCATCTCTTTGTCTCTTTAAATCTTATTTCTTATTACCCAATATTGTCATAAACATACATCTATCTATCTATCCATCTCTGTCTGTTTCTCAACAACACTTGATTTTTACGAGCACCACGGTAGAAAAAGATAAAAATGCGAATTTTTCGCGATCGAATGAAAAATATATCGTTTCTGAACGAGGACATAAAAATCCCTTTCCCGAAAGAGCAACATTCTTTACATATTCATCGCGCGACTCGTAGTGCTCGCCGTTAGTATTAGACAGGAATAAATTACCCGGGCACGACGCTGAACGATATTCATATACGTACATACACAGGCAAACATGATATAGAAATGTGACGTCATTCTGGAATCGCCGAAATCTGGGTCAGAAGAAAATCGCTTATCGATTGATAGAATTAACTGCATTTTAAAAAGTTACCCTTATATGCCCTGGAGCTGAGGCACGCGGCGCGGCGTTCTTTTTCTTTTCTTCTCTTATTTTTTCCCTCTCTTCGAATTCTTCTTACTCGTTAGAATATCAAAACCACCGATCATTGTCATGAGCAAAATAAGCAATATTTATTCAATTAATTAAATAAACAGTTTGATTAGAAATTAATCTTTATACTATAATTTATTTGATTGACCATTATCATCATATTTATCATTAACGTTATTTCTATTAATTTCTTATTATCATAAGAACAGCAAAGTTGTTACCAATTTGACTAATATCATTTTAAATTTGTTAAACAATTTATATATTTATTCTTATTCTATATTAAATTCAGCAATAAGTTTCAATGATAAAATTGCTTTGAATTATTTTTTTTTTTGCGGAATATTCGTTTACGATTCGATCCATCAAAGACCCATTCCCGATCATGGAGAACAAAACGACCTATATTAGGGATGAGAAACTCGATCGTTTCTAAAAGCGAAGACAGCACCTACTTTCTTTTTATCTTCCTCTCTTCCTCAATTCTTTCAAAGTTCAGGATACGAAGACGAGGCTGGAGGGGATAAATAGAAATTGTTGTGGGGTAAAAAGAGTGACGGCAACGAAGAAGATCGACCCTTTAAATTCAAGTACTATCACTACTATTACTCTACCAGCCCACATCAGCAACAGCAACTGTATCGGCTTGACTTCGATGGGGAAAGCCGGATAAAAGCGTTGAGAGAAAAAGTTTATGCAAAAAAAAAAGAAGAAAAAGAAAGAGAGAAGGAGAAAAGGGGAGAAAGAGATCGCCTTGTTGAAAATTAAAAGTGAAGTACAATTAATTACCACGCGTCACCGACAGACCAATCAACTTTCATCGTTCTCATTCTCATTTTCTCTCCCTCTCCTTCTTTCTTTGATTTTACTCAAAGCTTAAACAATATGACGAAGACAAAGATAAATACTTAATATGATTTTGTGACCGATTGGTTAAACAGATATGCAGATGAATCCAACTATTTCTAACTGATAAGAGAGATAGAAAAAAAACTTTCGAGTAGAGATGCAATTTATGATGCATAGTCGCTTTTAAATGACACGTAAGATAATTTATATGCCTGTACGTCATACGTATAAGAAGATAAGAATAGAGAGGTGAGGGAGAAAATTTGTTGATACAATTTCCAAAATTTTTCGTTACACGACAGAGAATAAGCGACAAAGAAAGTAATTGAGTGAGTAGGTGGGAAAGAGAAACAGTCGATTCTACGTACAAGTTCATTGAAATTTTCGAGGGTAGGAATACTGTAGCCCCGAGCTGACGAAAATTTACATAATAATTTCCCTCATTGTCCACTCTTGACACCTTTCATTTCTCTTTCTCTCTCATATACGAGAACAAAATTTTTCGTGTCGCGTAGAATGACATGATTGAAATTTGCTTAAATTATTATTATTGCAATTAGATTGGTTCAAATCGTAAGGCAAAGGATCAATAAGATAAAGCTTTTATAAGATATGATTTGCATTTAAATTTGACACGCAAATTATGATAAATTTTCAAAATATCTAGCTTGTAAAAAATGGAAAACTTAATATAAGGAGGACTTTTTTATTTTCTTCTGTAAATCGAAGCACTAGAAAAATTCGAGAAATAGACAAATACTTCTATTGACCGATTTCTCTTTGTTCCCAACTTCCCTCTCCTTCCCTTGCTCACACACGTAGAAATACACTCTATTTTGTGGTGCGACCCGGCTGGGAGATAAACGCCAAGCAGAAAATCATGAAGCTAGACCGCTATTGCTGCTACTGAAGAGTTGGAACGAACGCGAAGAAACTCTTTCCGATCGTTACTTTAAATCTAACCAATGCCACGGGGCAAGTACGTTGATGCTAGAGGAATGAAGAAAGAGAGAGGAAGATGGAATGAAAAAGAATGGAAAGAGCGAGAGAGAGCGAGAGAGAGAGAAATGGAAAAGAAGGGGTTGAAGGAGAGGTTGAAGTAGGTGAAAGAGGAGGGTCGATAGACGAGTGGAGTTAAAGCGCCATATAACAGTGAAGGGTGAAGTGGCTGAGTGCCTCGAAAGGACCAAAAACCCTCGGCAGGGTTGAACTTTCAAATTCCATCGCAAACATCTCACCCCTGCTACACAAGGGGCATTCAAGGGGCCGCTATAGATACAAGAAGATAGAGAGATTGATAGTCGAAGCTCCGACTTAGAACGGCCTTACTGTTCCTTTTTTTTATCTTATTTCTCTTTCTCTTTCTATTCTTTTTTTTCTCTATTTTCTCTCTTCATCTCTCGATTCAAGTGCTATTTGCAGAAATCTTAACGGTGGATATCGTATCTAGCTCGTGCTAGTTTACAGTTTTCCAACTGAAAGAGAACGTGCGTGCGCATGCGTGCCGCCATCGAGTTTACGAAAAAGAGACAAAATATTCGATGATATCAGAAACATTTTAATTGACTATTTATCGACGAAAAATATACTTCATGCTTAAATAAATCTAATCCTACGAACTCTCGCTGTATGAAGCGGTTTAAATTCGTGTTATACGAAAAATCATGTTTTTTTTACAAGTTTCAACAAAAAAATATCCGAAACGCCTATTATAATATTATTTTAAATAACAGATAAAAAAACAATAAAATGTACTAATAGCTTTTTAAGGTAAAACGGTGACCTGAATTTTATGAAAAAATTAATGGGATAATGTGCTCTCAGATGCTATGCATAAAAAGGAAGAAAAGAGGGGGAAAGGAAACTTGATAAGATGAGAAAATATTGGTACGATATCGAGTACAGCAAATTCGATAGAAAAAATAATAATGACATTCATTGTCTCCGCTTAGAATATTCTGAAACGATATTTTCACACGAAAGCACGGAAATCAAATGCAAGAGAGAAAGTATAGAAGAGATCGACGCATGTGTAAATGTGTATACGTGCGCGTGCACGTATACGTGTATTGAAAAGAATGTAGGCTTTAATGTTCAAGAGAGCCGAGAGTGTATGAAACGATTATCATACATTGCATAGTATAGCATTCCAATGCTCAAAACATACACATGTCTACAAACAGCAGTTGCGTTCGATAGAAATATCCGAACCATGTACGAAAGTTTCACGCTCTTTTATGTTTGATAAATCATCGGAGTTCGCCTTTCGTACAAAGGGATTCTTCTGCGAAGCTATCTCAAACGGATCTTCTCGAACTTTTAGCGAAAAGCAAAATTGTACGGCATTGCTTTCGATGTATGCTTGTATCTACTACACCACTATGGCAACGAATACTCTTTAAAAGAAAAAAATCCGATACACTTTATAATGCATGACTAGGTAGATATGTATGTACGAATATACATGGTACTTACAAAGAGTTTCAAACAAGTATATGAAAGAAAAAAAAGAGAAAATAGGAGACAAATGATAAAGCACAATTTGTCCAACTAGTTGTAATTCAAATATCTTCTGAAAAAAACCAAACATATATGATAAATAAAGCTCTCATTTTCTGTGTCAGTTGATTTTGCTATTCGAAAAGGTCTATCGAGAAAGAGCATTAAAATAAACTATAGAAATATCTATCACTCGCTAAATTGAATTCTGCTGTCTTTATCTAACTCTCTGTGAAAAGTACGAAGAAAGGTCGAAGCATGGTCGTAGCAATGGTAGTTGAATAGATTCATAGGAGAGCACATTTTCAATGAGTTCGATCTATCCTAGCAGACTGGGTCACGCTACAAGTTCCGTATAATAAAAAATATACTTTTCAGTATAGAGAAGTAAAAAGAAATAAATACCAATTATTCCTACGATACCTTATACATCATAGATGGCAAATATTTACCAATTACTTATGTAACATCATTTCCTTCAATACAACGATCGTTAAATAAAACTATATCAAGATGGCTGATCGAACACGAACTGAATATTGCCGTTCGAAAAAGATGGTAACTACTAAGTAAGTCTAATTTGTAGCGACTTCGTCATTTTACGATAACTCGAGCAATCTTAAATTCCTCTTTTAAGAGTTTTAAAGTTGATATTAAATTTTTATTGCATTCGACCGCCTGGTGTACGTATGCATTTCTTCGTCAGATAAGGAAGAGAGTGACGGAGATAGAAAGAAAGAGAGAAATGTCAGCATTTTCCATTGCTCCGCAAAGAATAGAATGCACGGTCGTTGTTCGATGACCATTCGAAACGTAATGCCGTTTCAGCAGTAATCGAAATACGATTTAGTCGTTATACTATGATTGCATTCGATCGTTTCAACTACGCTTCAACATTGTAATTGTAATCGTATTACTTGATGCAAACGAAGTTAATAGATTAGAGAAACCCATGTTCACTAACCTCAAATGGCACGTTGTTACTATCAGAACGTTTACCTTTAACATAAATTTAATTTAATAAGAGAAAGATAGAGATAATGAGATGGTAAAGACGCCAAAAAGACGTTATAAAACAATGAGATCTCGCGCTTAATCCATTAACGGTGTAGGTAGTATTCGCGCTTCTAAAAGGAACTCTTACGAGTAGTATTCTCACTTTAATTAGATGAATCTAATTAGGATAATGTCAGCCATAAAATGATCGATGAGAAATGCATAAAGGTAGTTTCGTTTATATCCTCGTGTTCTGTGGTTCAAGTAACAAGAAACTGTATAGAAGTTAGGTTAATTTGGTGAATAGTTACAAAATTGCGAAGTGAAAGAAGCGAGAGAAAAAAAATTGATAAAAACTTATAAAGCTATCAAGCAAGCTATTAAGTAATAAAATATAAATTGCTGGAAAGAAATCGTGTAATTACTCAAAAGGAAAAAAGACGAAGAAAAATGAAAGCTCGAGATGTTTAGAGAATCGTCTCAATGTGCTTAAGAAAGCTTCATATTTCACCATTATTTCTTTTCTTTCTATTCTTTTTTCTTCGTTAAAATTTATAGATCGCATTAAACCGAACGGTGTTTATTTACACCATAAAAAGATTTCTTCTTCTACGTTCTTCTTCCATCCCCATTTGCTTTTTATGTTCTTTATACCAAAATTTAAACTAATGTTCTCCTTTATCTTATAAACTATGATGCAATGAAATACAGAACCTAGTTAAATGTGGTCCAAGTTTAATATATCTTCGATAAAAAAAATGTTCAGCCTTTGCGAAATCGTAATTTGTAATCCCTTTTTAAAAGAGACTGGCACTAATATTATATTACACGGTTACTTTTTCTTCTTACTCTTTTTCTGATATAAAACGTTGAAACTTCGTATATCTATAGCCGGCTTATGTCTTTCTCTTCTTTTTTCGAACATTTTTAATCTATGATCTAGCTGTAAGAACAAAATGGATTACCAAAATGATAAATTTTACACTTGACATTAATAATAACAAAGAAGAATCTTCTTTTACATAAAAGTTGATTACGCGGCACGACATTGGCCTATTGATTTTTTTTTCTTTTCTATGGTAAACTTAGCAGAGAGGCACGTCATCGATCGACTACCACGAGCATACTCGCTCTTTCTTTCTTTCTTTCTTTCTTTCTCTACCTACGTCTTTCCTTTTTTAATCCAAATGACACATTCGTGACAGCCATTAAAAGACTCTTCAAAGATCGTGTCAATGTGGATAAAAACACATCATGAGATTACCTAATTGCCCATGTTAAGGCTACTCTCTTCCTTTCTCACGTTATAGCAAGTATCATAAAAGAGATAGGATCACTAACGTACGCGTATATAGTTAGTTATTTATGTTCTCTACGGAAAATAAAATCTAAAACAAAACTGACGACCACTTATGGCCACTTTTTCTAACCAACTTTTTTGAAATATTTCATCTACATCTATGATTAATTTTGATTAATTTTTAATAATCTTGACAGGTTTTAATGAAAAAATTATCAAACAATAAGTGACATTGTAAAAGAAATTAAAGAAATTAAATTAATTCGAAGAATAGAGTCGATAAACAGTGATATAAATAAAAATCAGCATTAAGAAAGATAAAAATAAACATTGAAAGTATGAAAAAAGAGATAAATATTATGCTGCGGTCTGTCGATCATAACAAATTGATTGTGGGAGTTAAAACCAATAGCGTCAGTCGTGGATATTTTTCATCGCGACTTAATAGAAGGTGAAAAGGAGAAAAAAGACATAAAGTAGTTGTAGAAAATAATATACGCGATATGTTCTTTTCTCACGATACCAAATAATACAGAAAAAAGATAGAGTTAGTTGGCTTTAATCTCCAATATATTTCCAATATCATTGTACAATTACTATTCGAAATAAAACAAAAAATAAATATGAATTATCTGCGAATTAAAATAAAGACAATTATAAGACGATTTGTTTCTTTCTTTTTATAATAACAAATGAATGATACTGAGAACATAGTTTCTAAAATTCTACAGCTTCGAATGAATTTTCATTTTCGTTCGTCAAAGAAACTTGTAATACGCACCCGTACGACAAATTGTTTGCTATGAAAAACAAATTTTTGATTTATTCAAAAGAAAATCGAAGAAAAAACGAAGCACGAAACATGTTAACATTTTATAAGAAATTAAGAAAAAAATCTACTATTTTCTCGAAGCAAGAAACTAAAATTGACAATTTTTCATATCAACTCGTTAATAAGCGCAAAAAGTTCCGGAACGTTTCCAACTAGAAAAAAAGTATGATAATTTTTTCTCAATTTTCCACCTTCCAAAGCATAAGGTTTCTTCTTTCTTTTACACCCCACATCCAAATACCACGAGAGAAAATCTCTGAATTGCTGACCAAGTATAAAACTACATTTCCCTGTTTCTCTATGTGTCTGTATGTTTGAAATGGACTTTGTGTCTCTGTATTTAACTGTTGTCGGAGGTCCATCGAATTGAGAATAGTAAATGGTGCATGTAAAAAGGATTGCTTAGTCTACAGAAAAAGAAGAATAACATAAAAATAAATCTCTTTTTGTGCCCTTATTCTCTTATTTTAACATAATCTCTGCGATTGAATCCATCCTAGTTGACGCAAAAAAACCCAAGTCTATTTTTTTTTCGTCATCCATTTTATTTTCTTTATTGTATTGGGTATATAAAAAGAACGTATACACGTCACAAAATGTAGTATTTGTAGTAAAAAGCTAAAAAAGAGTATATTTAAAAAATGCCAACATTATTATGATTCCTTCTATAAAAATGTGTATAAATGTAATATATACTTATATATGATAATAATTAAAGAAAGATAAAGATAGAAATAAACTGATGAGCATATGTATTAGAAGAAAAAGCTTGTTCAAGATCGCATAGAAAAGTGTCGGTAGGACGTTAAGTAGGCGTCATATGGAGGGTAAGAGGACAGGGTCACGCTCGATTTAATCGATCCATGGATAATCACAAGCCGCACCGGCGAACAACCGTCGGCCAATAATAACGTCACGGAGTCTATTGCCGTCTTCATCGTCCAGGGCATCCTTGGCATTAAATTATACAAAGGGTCTATGTAAGCACACGCGGTTCTACGTGCTGTTCTGACGGTCAACCCGAACACCACCGGCTGCCGTGCCGTTAATACTTTCTCTTCTTCTTGCTTATCTATTTCACGATAGCTTTACTTTCTTACTTTCTTGGTTATACTTGGAACTCGAAGCTGAAGACTTACAGCGAAAAGGAGGGTGAGAAATAGAGATAGAGATAGATAGATATGTAGAGAAAGAGAGAGAGAGAGAGAGAGAGAGAGAGAGAGAGAGAGAGAGAAAGAGCTCACCTTGACTCAGTGTGGCTGTGCAATATCGATCTGCCCGAGCAAACTCGCTATATAACGTTTTACCAACCGCAAAAATCAACGACCATCATTTTCCTTTAGCCTCAACCCTCGTCGTGAATGTCACTATCGACGATATCACCGCGGAGCTGACTGTTACATTTGCAAAAATAATTAGACACCGATCGAAGCTTACCCTTTTCGTCTCCGTTCCTTTTTCTTCCCTTTTTCTTTCCAGACAAGGTCAAGCTTGCTTTTAACATTTAACGAGTCATCTTAGATACAAACTCATTATCGATTAGAACAAATTCTCTTTCCCTCGTTCTCTTTCTGTCAGATCTTTAAGAGTTCTTTTAAAGTATCCCAAAGAAATTGACTAGTCATGTATGAAAAATTTGCGTTAATATGCCACATAATAGGGATTAAATAATAATATTACAAGGAAACGTATTCTTCCGTTAGAATTCACTTTATCAGTAGAAATAACGCATTCTCTGAACATGCAAATATTGATACAGAAGAATCTATCTTGCGATCGTACAATATTTGCTTACCGTAGACTCGTAGCATTCTATTCACATGAAAAATTAACTATATGTGTAACAATCCTTGATTGCTTGGAATTTTAAACATGGAACTTTCTATAACATTTAACTTTGATAATACAATAGTTAAAACTATATTGATATTATATCGAGAAAAAGATCGATGCATTCGTATATGGAATATAGTATTCCTTGTACATTGTACAATCGAAACTATAGTACTTATTAACTTACAACATTTATACTAGAAAAATGTAAGAAAGAATTTAAGTAACTTGATCAGTAGCAATCAGTTTAATATTTTTAAAAATGTGAAAACAAACGTGATACGTTGAACATTTGAAAAAGTTAGTTAATGGTATTTAATAGATCGTTCTTATTTAAATGAAAAAAATGTAATTGATGTTGAGATAATAAAAATATACTTCTTAATTCTGATTGCTTAGTAAAGAAATTCTAATCTAAAATGAAAAATCAAGCTAATGTTCAAGCAGAGATATTAAGTTTGGTTTAATCGTTCTCTTAAGAAGTCTCTGCAGTGTCAATCGAAACATGGAAAACTTACTAGTATTTCGAAACCGCGTTGGCATGGTACCGAATGATATAATTGTTCGCGAGTATAAAGCACCGTCCGGTGCCAGGATATTGCATATCTTTCGGTGGACTGAACACGAGACCTATACACTACGCGTACTTCAGTTACAACGCATACAATTGAAACAATAAAGCAGTAGCAAACGGCGTTACGATCCATTGATGGTTATATTATTTGTAAATGATGATAGTAGTCTTTCTCTCTATATTACTATAATAATTATGATCGTCCTCGTCGTCGACGAAATTAGAGTCGCTATTCTCTTACTGAAGTTTTCGTCGAAGTACCTAGGCCATATATTTCCTTTCTTATTCTAAAAGACTAATGGAAGAGAATTACTCCTTCTAGAGTAGTCTCTCTAATAAGTTATTATTAACGCAAGTTCTTTTCTTCCAGGAAACGCTTGCTGCGCTATCTACTTCGATATAGACCTGAACTAATGAGGCACGTTATAAAAGAAAAAAGAAAAAATTGATGACAAGACTGATATATACCATCAGGGGCGTCATTCACTTAATGCAAACGATTTCTTTGAATACTTTTCAAGATAATTCGCTAGGGATATTCCTTTGATGACAAGAAAACTCAGAACAATCAGAACACGTTATTTAAAATACTCTTATTCTCCCGCGGCCTAGGTAGTATCGATTTTCACGCAGAGCTAACAAGCGAAAGGAAGCGATGCTGCATTCTTAAAATTATGAATATGCCTGCTTTTTCGAGCAATTAACCGATCGATATCGTTAACGGAGGTGTTATAATAATGCGTTTTACGTTATGGGTCAGTGTACTCTGAGGTTAACAACCCACGATGACCCGAATGAATAATATCGCTGACTAAACATCATACATCGGAATACGCTTAAGCGAAACGTTGAAATAATAAGTACGCTAACGGAATGTTTGAGTTGTAATTAAACGCATCAATACTAAGTCATGCGGGATATTTGAATTCCAATTTGAAAGTAACGAGAAAAATGTTAAAAAGAAAATGAATCTTGTCGATAGAAAAATATAAGGAAATAAGAGGAAAGATTACCTCGGTATCGTTCCACCACATATGTAGCCGATAATTTCTCAGAACTGTTTGATTTTCGTTGATGTGGTCGACGGCGAGCTTGACAGAGGGCATGACACCACGGCCCAGGTGACATTCTGGTACGTGATTTCCGTATGGAAAAAAACCGGCGATGTAGACATCACGTTTCTTAACACCACCAAGGTTGATCGGCTTCTGCCCGCTGCACGTCAAGATGGCGTCGAGCCACAGAATGGCGGCAAAAAGGTGCGCACGGACCAGTAGACGACGCCAACAACGGAGTCGCCGGCGTCCAGCAGGTGTGACGATGATACCAGTCGCCATCTTGAAATACTCGCGACCATCAATTCGTGACTTCCGAGTGAAATATTTTTCACCTCAACGTTAACATCGAACAAGCGCCGCGTCACTGCGATTAGACGGGAACGAACCAACACGACGCACTGTCGTATGCCCTTTTTTCGAGTATCACGTGGCATCCACTGTACGCCAAACGCGAGACACGATCTTCTCTTCCGAGTTCGAACAAAGGGACGCATTCAATCGCACATCCAGCTTCGACCATCGAACGTATTCCTTGTCTCTTTGCCGATACGCCAACCGGAATTTCCACATTCCGTGTCTACATCAATTGCCAAACACTACAGACGGATCTTTAGTTTCCCCGACACACTTCTGCAATCCCTTGAAGAACTAATTTGTTATTTTTTCGTTTCTTTACTTGCACTTTCTTTATTCGTGAAACGCGCATATAGATCGATCACTTTACACAATACTAACACGACTGGTCACTCTTTCTGTATGCCGTGAAATTTCGATATACGCAACGTGAATCCTAAAGATGATATTTCTCGCGTTTATCATTCTTTTTCTTTTCTACTATTTTTTCTCTTCTTTCCTTAACGGTTACTCGTTGAAAAGAGCGCTGACTGCTTAGTGGTGTTTTATTATTATTCACCGATGTAAACACATTTCTCCAAATCTACGAACATTTTCTTCTTTCTATGAGTAAATCCGCAACGTTTAATCATTTTCTCTCTCATGAGAGTTATTTAAGCGACAGTGATTCGTTATCAAGAAAGTTTTACGAAGTTTATTTCATAATAATTGCACATATTGTTGTTAATGGAAAATATTTTTAAAAAACATCGTAACTTGGAGTGATTTCGTTTAACCTTCTTATTCTGTACTTTCGTTTCTTCCTCGTTTCTTTAGATACTTCATTATCACGATGAACTAAGTCCACTTTGGCCTTTCTTCCTGCTGTCTTCGCACGTATCTGAAAAATTAATAAATCTTTTGAATACGGTTATCGAAAATTTCCATACACAGTGACTCACTTTAATATTCGGACATCATGGCTTTCATGATTGCCCTATACACTTATTGTTAGAGTTGAGTTATAGAATATTTGTTTTTGTTATTAAGCTAATTTATATTATAAATGTTATTTATAAAAGATCGTCGTCGTCGTCGTACAATTTTTCTCCAATCTTTTCACACGATAAAACGTTCATATTGAAGTAAAGAAGATGAATCGACGACGATAAAAAGCGTATGCTAAACGACCAATTAATATCCGTATCAGTGATCGAGTTAACGATCGAATAACAAGAAGGTTGAAAGAGTTGATGATGTAAAAGGAAAAATAAGGTCGGTCTATCCTTTGCTGCGCCATCGATAAATTATCATATCAGAGACGTGGGTGGAATGTGAAGAACCCGTTTATAAAAGAAAACAATAAAAGCTCTTCTTTTGCGGGCAAAATCGATGTAGATACAGCAAAGAGATATAGAGTTTAACATCCCGGAAGAGTTACCCAAGGAGTATAAGAGTTCTGGTACTTATCACAGAGACACTCTACAGTCTATGAACTTTGGGGTGATCGTAATGTCAAGTATTTGGAACCCCTAGACCTTGAGTACCCAATTACAATAGCGGCAGTAGCAGCAGCGTGCTTGATAACATTCTCTTACAACGCGAGGACGTGTTCGATATCTGTTTTGGTCAAGTAAATTCGTTGATTATTTAAATGACTATAATTGTGAGAATAACGGTAGAAACGGGATTTCCTTCTAAAAAAGATATTAGCGAAGTGGGAGAGAACGTCCCATTGGTTCCAAGCATCCCTTTTCGACAAGTCGATTTGGCTAGCCCTAATACATTCTCAAAAATGAACAAGTACGGTTTCAATTTTATATGCAATTAGACTAACACGTTACAATAATTTCGTTACTTTAAAGATTTCCGAAGACTCGAACAGTTTAAAACAACTGGGATATATAAATAACAAAAGTAATATCATACATAAAAGTTAAAACATTAATACTCTGAAAACATCGAAAATGGTTCATAAAGTTTCGTTGAGTTAAATAAACAATTGGTGGATGGTAATGACGATCGCGACAGTAATAATAGAAAAAGTTTATCATCGGTAAATAGTATTCAAGGAGAAAGAGAGTGAACGAAACTCTTATTCTAGTGGCCCACTGTTTATATTCCAAACAGTTTTTACGCTTTTATCCTATCTTGATCTCATTTTATATCTTTAACCCCCTTTTTCACCATCTCATATTTTTCTTTCCTCTGTGTCGCCTATAAATGACCGTATATATATATATATGATACTATATGTGTATACTTTAAAACAGATCGATAGGCCGTCATGAAACAATGCTATGGTATGATCGAATAAAACAAAGGGAAAAAAAGGGATAAAGAAATTTTCCAGGTAATTTTGACGATCTAATCAAAGAAATAATTGAAAAAAGACACGAAAAACGATGCTAATCGGAGTATACGTAGTGCTTCAAAAAACACACTTTCTAATGTTTTAAGATTACCCCTTCGGTTGATGATCGACTCTTTACGTCAATGGGCTCTCCTTAAACTGGTAAGCAGTAAAACGGGTTGACGATACGATCGGAGAGAATCAAAGTAATAACGTCTCATACAGTATTCATAGATGGCTGTGTTGTTCCAAGGTGAGACCTTGGCATGGTAACATAATTCTTTGGTCTACACTACTGTAGAGAAAAAGAGCTAGTTATATCAGTCGCAACACGCTATTACTCGACACGTGTACTGATAGTGTAGATGTACAAGGTGGCCAACGTAAGGTGTTATTAATTATTTCTATCAAAATCTTTAAAATCATCGACATGAAAAATGTTTATATTAGATAACATTACATTTCTCAAGTGAATTTTGTCAAGCTCTTGGTTAAGGGCTACTGAATTACAAAATATTTCTTGTCGCAAGGTAGAATGTATTTTCCAAAAATTTCATTGCATCTTTCTTTTGCATCTTCTCTCGCGCCTTTCTCATCCCCACTTATTCTTCTATAAACTAACGCATCTCGCAATAATTATCGATTGACACACACCGCACTAATACTAAAATCTTCCATAAACATGTTCAACTGTCAATCGACTGTGGGTTGTATTTCATTCTCTCTCTTCCTCTCTTTTCATATCGTTTCATAAAATTTTATCCTTACCGTCGTCTACAAAATTTCAATTCCAAAGTATATAACTCTAAAGTGGACTATCCCTGTATATGTATAAGAGTATAAATAGTATAAGCGATAAGGTAAGTAATAGTCCAGTCAGTAGTAGAGTCTACGGATTACCACCACACAAACAACGACAAGAACGGTGACGTTTCTTTTCTTAACGTGAATCCATCCCCAGCAAGCAAGCAGCTCGATACCGTCGAATCGATCGTGTTACTTTGGCCCATACACAAGCCACGATCGATGGAGGCTTTGCTTATTTACAAGCTGGCAAGAAGATTGATCTCTTTTATTTCGAGAGAGTAGAATTGGAAATTCAGAAATACCGAAACGAAGGAAATAGATCGCAGAAACTACGAAGTCGATACAAATATTTACTAATTTTCATTCGAAACTTAACTTTCCTTATACCTTTTTGAATAAATTCTCTTATTCTCTAGTTTTCTGCATCTTCAGAATTTTCAAATAATCTTCATTGCGTTAATCTTTCATTGCAAATCGACGAATAAAAATTGTCCAGTTATATGGCTGTCTGATTGCTTATCGCCACATTGATATTATTTTTCAATAGATAAATTCATCTTTCGTCTTTTATTTGCATGAAATAACCATTTGAAAATAGTCAGACGTCATAATATTCACTATTCTTGAATTTATCGACGAATTTTAACTATAAATTTTTACATTGTAGAAAGAAGAAGAAGACAGTTGATTCCTTTAATTCGCACCTCTGGTAAACAGTTAACCGTCAGTAAGGAAGCAGTCAATGTGTTTATGGTGTAAGAAAGAGAAAGAGAACAGTCTGAACGTACTTAGAAGGAGTTTACATTGTGAGGCGCGTGTTTAGTACGGTTAACCAACTTGCGGCTAATAACTTCCATTCGCCGAGTCCGTAAACTTTCTTACTTTAACTCCAACATTTATTTACTCTTTTCTAAATACATCAGGAAGCTGTACTTAGCAAAGCTTCGCTACATACAGCGTAGATATATATGTAGTTGAATTTACAGTGAGAAGCAATAATCTTCTTTTTCTTCTTCTTCTTCTTCTTCGAGCTCTATTTTCTTCTGCAACTTTCGTGATTTATTCCACATCTTATGTTAAACTAATTTATCGATAAAGTAATTTTACTAAGAAATTGTTTGATAAGAGTTACTTGAGATCTGGTACGATAGTTAATGATAGAGGAAGATCTTTTTTTTTGAGTACAACTGCAGTGTTTACAATTATGGCAACTGCTTGTTGATTCGATTTTAAAAATTCAACTGTTTACACTAGTCAATAACCTAATTATCAGCTAATGTGTTATGTATCAATTATTACGTATTTTAGAATACGATGTACCTTTTAAAATGTGCTACATCAAATGACATTACGTCAGAATATAACGTGAAGATGTATATACACGATTTGTGGGTCAGTTCGTCTTTCGAAAAACATTTAAAGCCGCTCTAGTCGCTCTACCCGCTTTAACGCAACACAGAACCAATGTATCTAAATACGTTAGAGACGTAAACGTTAGACAAATGATGCATGGACCCAAGATCTCCAAATCCAAGGGTTGCTCAACGACGGACAATCTGAATATGAGACGTCTCCTATAGTTAAGCATACTGTCGAACTATTGTATTAACCTAACACCACAACCTCTCTTAAAAGATCAGGATACATAAACTAACGTTAAAATTCAAAACATTGTCGTGGTACTTCAGACGTCTCATAAAGTTGTCTGATGAATATAAGTGTTTCTTCTCTAAAAAATTATAAGAGTGGTAATCTTGTCAGCATTTGTCAGAAATTTCTATCGAATCATTTCTTTGGAAACTTACTTTATCAGTAAATTTTGTTGTTATTGAAAAAATGAAATATCACGATATCGCCCTACTTTATCTTATCTAACTTTAATTCAACGGGCCTGGCGGCATTTGCTATACAGAAAGACCAAATAAGGCAACGGTCGTAAAATATACTTTTATGTTTATCTTATTCCTGCTTCCGTTTTTCTATATGTCCGTTAATATTCTCTACAATATATTCTCTGTTGACATATTCATTTTTCTTTACCTAATAGAATTTTGTTCAATACTTTTATTTTGGTCGTTTCAAGAAACTTCTTTGTTTTAGCCACGCCTAGTTTGATCTTCGTCATATAGGTTACTATTGGCTCGACTGTTGTGCTTTACACATATATGTCTTCCCTTAGTTACTTTTCTAATATGTTTGTCCTGCCAAATTGTCTCGTTGCGACAGCTCGCTATCTTATTTGTTTTTACCATTTGTTCTCTAACTTCTTTTACTACATTTCTGCAGTTGGATAGTTTCATTTTTTGTAGATGCTTTGTTATTTGCTAGAAGCAATAATATGTATAATAATCATATACGGAAATGGCGGACGAGGAAACTTTTTTATTTCTTTAGATTCTGTTTCTAAATGTTAATTCAAATTTTGTTCTTAATTTTCCTTATAAAAGATACCAATAATTAATTTTAAAATTATTTCAAAAACTTTCCCTACGCTGCTTATTAAGTTTCATAAAACATAGATCCAATAACCATGTTTTCCTATCGTCTAGCTTTTATAAGGTTTAATATTCGAAAAAATAAAATAATGAATTCCCTTATAAGTGTAAGCTACTATTCCTCACTGAATGAATAACTTATTAACGAGAAACCATCAGCGTGCAGAGTTGTTTAAATAACGTTCATTTTCTTCGTAAAAACGCATTAAAATTCATTAGGTCTAACTTTATGGCTGTAGGATTTTCAATCGACTTTCTAAATTATTTGATCTCATTGCTGGAAGCCATGGCTGGGAGAGAAGCAGTAGTAGGGGCTACTTTACGTACGAGAGAGAGAAAGAGATAGAGAGAAGTAAATAAAGAGAGAGAGAGAGAAATGGAGACGAAATGCGAGCTTTAATCTCTCAAATAGATTCCACTGCATGGCCAACGTCTGCACTCTCGAGAGTTTTGTCATGAAACTCTATGCCGGTGGAACTGTGACCAACTGATGATTACCACTATCTAGTTAGGAAAGAGAGAGAGAGACAGAGAAAGGAACATTAGGGATCGTTGAAGGTGATGGAATATGCCCTATTGTGTCGTGTAGAAGAACGTCATAGTTTCGTCGAGAGCGTTTATATGCTAATACTAGGAAATAATATCATCAGTATTCTCTGATAACGTGTAGTTGAAAGTTGTTGCTTTTGAAATTCCTCGTATCATCGTCCAAAATATCCTCTTAGGAAGAGTAAGTATACTTCATATTAAAAGCAATTTTCCTGTTGTTTGCGATTCGATTTATTCGTTTTGCATAATCATTGAAAATACTCTGTACACATGTCTGTATCTAAAGGAGCCAAGAACAGAAATCGATGTAAAAAAATCAAGGTAAAAAACTGTAAACGAAGTTGTCAATAATTGTATCGATTAAGGTGTTATTCAACCCTTTTAATAAGAGACAAGTAACTAAAAATATCAATAAATAAAAGTTTAAGAGATATCTCTTGAAAAGCTCAATGGACGTCCTTCGAATGACAAGACTTGATTAGAGTCGAAAACGAGTAAAAGCTTTTATCTTTTCGATTTCCGGTATATTATCAATGGCAGTCGATGAAAAAGCTGGAAAAACAATTCCGGATAATAGCACAAGGTTTCACGGGCATGCAAAAAATAAAATGAACTTCCGAAGCTTCCCCGTTCAATTACTTGCTCTACTTCATTGCCGGCCCTTTCCCTGGAAAAGAGCTTTGACTCGATCGCAAAATTCTTCTTTCCTTTCCACCACCTAGTCCATCCTTCCTTCTCTTTTTCGTATCGTTCTTTTTTACCTTTTACCTCCCACCTATCTTTCTCCTATCTCCAATCTCTCCATCACCACACTAATGTCTCGTTGCACTTACTGTACATACAATATTATGACAGTTCTAAAATAGTTCTTTTTCTCCTCTCTCTCTCTCTCTCTCTCTCTCTTTTACTTCTCTTAACAACTTTTTATTTACTTCTTTTCAAAAGTACCCACTTATATTTTCTAGCGGAGGATTCACTTAAACTCTCTGAAATCGCTTAGAATAATAAAGAATTTATATGTATTACCAATATTTCGCTATGAAGACTAGATATAAAACAAAAAGAAAGGAAAAGTAGGAAGAGAAATTAATATCCCTATTTTTTTCTCATTATTCATGAAAACCATTAAGTAAATTCAATTTGGGGTCGTAACAAACTTGGAACACCTCTCTGTTTCTCCATTTCTTTGTTGCGTTTAGAGTAGGGTCCTACCGATATGTCCGCGAGTGGACCCAAGTGAAAACTTTCTCATAACACTGTAGATCGTCATTCATATAAAATCTTAAGTGTCGATAATTAAGATTTCTGTTTTCGTTATTTGCATATGCGTTACCAGTTATTGAATTGCATCGTATCACAAATATTCAATGATCTTTCGAGAAAACAATACATGATCTAAATACGTACACCGTATTCTCTTTATCTAAGCAACTTTTATTTTTTCATCATCCGAGTATCGCCATCAGCTCATCTACTACTACGTAGTAGTAGTAGTATTACTTTTTTCTATCTTTCATGACTGCTCGCAAAGTGGCGATCTAATAGCACTTTTCAATCCTCAAAGTTTTAATGTTCCTACTGCCGTTACTGTTCTTCCATCTTACGCGGAAATTTCGTTAGGTAATTTCATTTCTCCTTGATTTTCTCATTTTTCTTATCAGGAAAGACATGGAAACTCTGCTACTACCCTATTTCCTTCATCCAAGCTTCGTCACGCTTCTTCATTACTCTCCAGCTTTCAGTTTCAACTTTTCGTTTCTTCCATTCTTCTTTTGCCATCTTTACCACTACCATCTTTCGACTCTTTTTCTTTTCTATTATCCGAACGAAAAAGACTTTCCAGAAGATCCTATCTTTTCAACAACCTCTTGTTTGCACCTTCGTGAATAATGTTCTTTTCTTGACTTGCCATCACTTCAGTGGTTCTCAATTTCGGTCATTGAATTTCATGATCTTTTTGAATAAAAAATGGTGTATTTAAATAATATTTATATGATCTGTTTTTCTTTACAAATTTTAAACTGTTGCTTTAATTCATTAGCATTAGAATATATAGATATTGAAGTTAATTTTTGAATTCTTGATACATAAGATGATAATAAAATATATTTAAATATTCCAGCTCCTGTGACCGTTGAAAAGAGTACTACAGCTTCTTTTCTACAGTAGAAACATATCTATTGCACTAACCTCATTTTTAAATGCTTTTCATACAATTAGCATATTCCACGAGAAACCTTCAAACGAATTGTCTTCTCTTTAGTATAAATCTACAAATACACATACATAAGCAAACATATAATAAGTATCAATTAAAAGTTATCGAATCGAAGTCAATGTGCAACTTTCTTTTTCCTTTTTCTACTTTGATAGATAAAACAACCATATATATTGTTATATATATAATAAAGTCTCCGACCTCCACATGTATATGTAAATATAATATACTTTCTATCGATTTTCACGGACACTAGAAGTTTCAAACGAAGTCTTCAACGAACGATCGGACTCGGAAAATGTCTCAAACTGGACTTTGCTGTATGCAAGATAATCCTCTTTGAATGGTTTCTAAATGCAAACTGTATTTCTCTCCTCTTCTCGAAGATTATTTAAAAGCATACATCGCAAATTTAATTAACTGAAAAGTGGAAATTATCGAATATCTTATGAATTAATCTTCATGAATTGAATAGTTTGTCTAACATCGAACAGCAATAATAATAAGGAAGATGACAACGAACGAGATTAATACGTGTTATTTCGTTGGCCTGATGGAAGCAACAGGAGATTAAGACTAGCGTTGCTCGATATTTTCCGGAGGATTGTTAAAGGGCTCAAGGAGAATGTCCTGTGTCTGAAGATGTCGTTAGCCTGAGGGTTACTTCTCTCTTTCTCTCTTTCTCTCTTCTTCTCGATTTAAAATAGAAAGAGTGAATATGTATTCGAGCGAGAACTACTCAAGAAATCCATTTCCGCCATCCTCTCATCGTTATCCTCCTCGTCATCGACTTCCCGTGAGATGTTGTTGCCTTCTATTTGACGATCTCTCAACAATCAGCATTGTAAAACTTTTCAACTTCTCGGTCCATCTTTCTTCTACGAGAATTCATAAATATGTACAATGGTAACAATTGGCGTATTTTCTTCTTTTTTTTTTTTATCTTTGCAATATAAATTATATTTGTAACTTATTTTTAGTTTAATTAGAATTTTTTCAAAAAAATAATTAAATATCATACTTTTAATAATATACTTTAAGCATATGTAATTTCTTGACGATAATTGATATTTTTCAAAAATCTGCATCTTTTTTAAGAGATCAATTTTGGTTTTTGAAGTGAAATTTTCAGAGTCTCAGTATAATGAGTGTCATATAATATATTTCCTAAAAAAGTATACATAATTAGATATAATTATCCAGTGATTAAAAAAAAAAGATTTAGATCAAATTCTCCTTTGTTATTTTTAAGAATATAAAAAAAAAACTTTTTTATCCTTTTAAATAATTAAAAAAATTAATAAATCAAATAAAGATTAAGGAGATATTCATTGCGGAAAAGAAATTCGATGTAACGTTAAAATCGATTAAAACGAATAAAAATTAAAAGAAGTTGTTCAAAGTCGGATGGAAGAGCACAAAAAAGATTTCGCAATTAAAAGTTATTTGCTCAATGAAGACCGCTATCAAAGTAAAGAGTAAGTAATCGATATAACTTAAATGTTAGCACGTCCAAGAGAAGTCAAACCTAAGAATTTATGTTCATCAGAAAACTTGCAATGCTACAAATTGACGTTAAATGAAAAAGATAAATGTTCTTAGTAAATTGTTCTTATTACTTGTTTCCCTTTCTAATTAATTTTTGTTATAACTCATATTTGTTTTTTTTGTAAATTTTCCTTGTCACGTTGACGAATACTATTATGTGGTTTTCTTTTTTTCTACGTAATTTTCTTAAAAAAGAAAAAGAAAAACAGCGTGGAACAGTATAAATGGAGGAACGGGTGTGCAATATGAGTTAATGCGCAACTTGATTGCAGCTTTAAATGAAATACATCGAATAAAATGCATGCATCCATACAACAAAGAAGTTTCTTAGAGATAATATATAATAACAAGCTTCGTCACAAAGTTCAGCTCTTGGATGATCCTTACAACACAAACCTACTTTCAAGTAAATGAATTTTGTAACCTGGTTTTTGGTCTTTCGTCGTTCAAATCATAAGGACGATAATATTTTAAGGCTTTTCCTATCGGCTCATATGTGTGCCACGCTTGCCCATAACAATGAGTTAGCGTAATTAATGATATATGCTTGTAACATCATCTATGTATATATTTTCAACAGAAATAATAATTTAAGATTTATTGCAGAGATAAAAAATAAATCTGAAAAAATACAAACAAATAATAATAATAATTCAAATTTATTTGAAATTAATTAAAAAGTCCTGTATATTCATTATTAAATTTTATTTTTTATTTTTATTTATATGTATTTAATTAGACTATTTATTATTATTATTATTATTATTATTATTATTATTATTAAATAAAGAAATATTTTTCAATACCTTTTTTAATACACTACATTGTCGATGTAACACCGAATTCTCTTTAACAACGTTGTATAATTCTATCCTACAGTCAAAATCCTATTATCTTTGTAACTTCCGATGAAACTCTGAATAGCTCTTTGAGCAAGAAATTGTTTTTGGTCGAAACACGTCGTCATGCACTCTCTTTCCTCTTCCATATACCTGTTAAATCTCCTCGCATCGGAACGGATTTCGCGGTGGATTTAATTTTACGCCGTTAGTACGTATCCTAGAGGGCACAAAGAACATTGATGTTACGTAATACAAGGGATGACGACCAAAGTATCGATAAAAAAAGGTTGGATCACTTGTACACATCATGTAAATACATAAAGGTACGAGTTTTGTAGAAAATTGGTAGAGGTATTTTTTATGAGAAAAAAATACTTCTCTACCATGACATAAGAGTTGGAAAAAGATGAAAATAAAGGTTTGGATAAAGATTGGATAAAAGATGAGCAGTGATTCGGTTTACGTGTTTCCCATCTGTTTCTTTCGTTTCACCTGATACCTTTTTTTTGCTACATTCTCACTAAAGTTTTTCGAAGCTACAGTCATGAAAGAGAAAAATGTTCGGAATCAATCATACCTTCGGAATAAAGGGACGAGTAGGTATGAAAAATATGAGGAAAAACTAAGGGGTAACACAAAAGAAACGTGGAATTTAATGGATCGAAATAAAAAGAAGCAGCAAGAGGATAAAGGCGAAAGAGAATTTAAGCCGTTTGCAACACGTTATATGAAGCGATTTCTTTGCTGGATACTTTAGAACACATGAGAATATAACGAATCATCAAATCGAATCGAATCGATCTGTATTCAAAGAAAATTTCTTAAATAATGTAAGATATTCGAGAAACAAAGTTTCTATATCGTTTATGATATTCTTAAATAGACTTTACTTTGTTACTTACTGCGCACTAGAGAAGCAAATTGACAAGTTAGATATTATTGATCAGTATTAAAGATTAACTATCTCTTACAATAACAACATGAGTATATAAGCTTCTTTTTCATTATCGTCTACAGCTGGGCTATGTCTGTATTTCTTTAATGAAACGTTCATAATTTCCTGTATATTCAGATAAAGATAATAATAATGAATTTTTAATATGGGAATCGATAAGTAGAGAACTTTGTTTAGTTTTCATAAATTTCAAATATGAAAAAGCCAATGTACATAAATATCTAAATATATTCGCTAAATTTGGTGATACTAGGACACTTTTCTCGACTGATGTATTTCCATAAACCTTTCTCAAGTTCTCTGGCTTGTAAGATTAAATCAGTTTGCAAAATTATAATTTCATTTTTTATCTGTCTTTTTTAACATTAAGTGTGTCGATCAACATATTGATCACACCTTGGTNTTGCCTATGGCTAAGATCAAAGTGATCGCTTCTCGGCCTATAGCTAAGATAAAAGTGATCGCTTCTCATCCTATGGCTAAGTTCAAAGTGATCGCTTCTCAGCCTATGGCCAAGATCAATGTGATCGCATCTCAGCCTATGGCTAGATCAAAGTTATCGCTTCTCGGCCTATAGCTAAGATAAATGTGATGGCTTCTCGGCCAATAGCTAAGATAAATGTGATGGCTTCTCGTCCTATGGCTAAGATCAAAGCGATCGTTTCTGGGCCTATGGTTAAGATCAAAGTGATCGCTTCTCAGCCT
>JACGTP010000336.1:0-41628 GCA_023678845.1 Mischocyttarus mexicanus
CTCGCTCTCTCACCCTTCTTCTTCTCACTATACACCAACCCCTTTGCAAGTCTACCGGGTATTCATGAAATACAGCGCCGACGCGAACTAACCCGCAGGACTAAAAGTCAACCCCTCTCTCTTTCTCTTCGTCACCCATACAAACGTAATAAAGGGAAAAGAGAGGGGAGAGAGAAATACAGAAACGAAGCTTTGGATAATGGGAACGAGAGATACCAGCTAAATAATTAGACAAGATTTTCTCGATAGAAATGGTCGTGTATTTCGTGTACTTCGAATCAAAGATCGTCCAATAAATATAATATATTTATATATATTTATGTATGTGTATATGTATAAATGCATATGCATATAGAAGTATAAATGAGGAAACTGTAAGGAAAATAAAAAAAAGGAAAAGAGAGTAGTAGGTCTTCGAGTAGGTAGGTCTGAGATGATCAATATGCGAATTAGATGCCAAAAGGATGCTGCCATCGGACTTGAACAAAAAGAGAAAAGATAACTCTTATCGTTTTTTTTTTTTTTATTTATTCTATATCTTTCTATATCTTTCTCTATTTTTTTCTTCTTTTAGTTCTTTCGATCTGGAATAAACGATAACTCGAATTAATGAATAGCGTAGTCTATGGTAATTAATTAAACTCCCATTACCATGGAAAAGATTAATTATCAGAAAAATCTACATTGAGAACGGGTACAAATGAATGAACGTACTAAGAAGAAAAGGGAAGGTAGAGGATAGAGGACGGGGGGAAGGGTTGATATCAAATAATTTCATTCTATTGCAATTGTAAAATTATTTTGCAATAAGAAAAAAAATTCGTACGAATGTTATTGGCAGTCGATTGATTTAGACGAGGGGTCAAGAAACTCAGGTATTATCTGACTTTTTCAAACAATATATAGTTTAATATATTATTTTAATTATTTAATATATATTAGGATATATTATTATTTACGATGGATTACGAACCAGGTATATCTGAAGTTAAAGAAAAAGAGATAAAGAGAAAGAGATAGAAATAAGAAGATTTTCCTCAAGACACCCACGCCTTAGAAAATCCGTCACACTTTTTTTATTCCTATTTATATATTGTATATTCTCGTTCTCTCTTTTTTACTTGTATATTTGTCTTAAAGAGAAAAAAGTCAAGTCAAAAGATAGTGAATTCGCAAAAGCGACCCACTGTCGTTCTATAAAGGACTACGAAATGTGAAAAAAATATTTAAAGAGATCGTATATACTTTATCTTTCTCTTTCTCTTTCTTTCTTTTTATTTATTGGCTTGTTGGAAAAAAAATGTCGGATTTTCTTATTGAATCGTAGCCAAAAATCCGACCCCTGAATACATATATCTCTTATTTATCCCCTATCGGGTTTTGTTTTATAAAAAATACTTCGAATCAGTAAAAGAAAGTTCCGGCAGGATTGGCAGCTTCTCTCACCCACGTTTCCATGACTTTCACGATGATAGGAAAATAATCTGAAGATAAAATTTGTCGTTCTAAAAACGCCCCCGTAAAAAAAGAGAAAATAAAAAAAAAACAAAACTTACATCCGTTATTTTTCATCGACACTGTTTAACACCCCCTGCTAAGCGAGACATCCTTCATTCAAATAAATAATATATCGGATTGATAAAAAAAATAAAAAAAGATAGAAACGAGTTGAAGATAGATCGATCCATCGATCGAAACAATTATTTTCTCGAGATAAGGATTTGTAGATCGAAACGATTACAAATATCGATAACTTTATTATCGTGATTAGCTTAGGAAAAACGGGGAAAAAAAGAAGAAGAAGAAATTAAAAAAAATTCGCAATATATTTCTGATAGATAATTGTGAAAGATAATTAAATAAAAATATCATTTTCTTCGTTTTTTTTTTTTTTTAACGAATAATCGTCTCCGTCTGGGTTGTGTGACTAGCGTGTACGAATGGTTTACAACACTGCATGCCTTTCCGGTGAATATCTAATAATTCGTCATTAGAGTGTTATTAATCGCTATAGGGTACGGGGTATATATATATATATATGCTACTTGCTGTGAATCATTAATGATGCTTGTAAAAATCCAACGAGAAATGTAAGTAAAAAAAAAAAAGGGAAAAGTATTTTATTATTTTTAAATATATTAAATAAATAAATAAATAAATAAATGAGACAAAACAAAAATTTACAAAATATCTTCAAGTATGAATGAATTAACGAATTTGAATAGTTATTTCATTGTCAAGTACGAAATGGAGCAAAAAATGCACATAATTGAATTGAAATTTTGCTCCATTTCATATTTGACAATCTAATATAAATTATTATTTATTAAAATGTTTAAAAAGAAAAATGTAACAAAAAGGAATGTAGGGGTAAAAATGTAATCTAACTCTTTTAAATTTACTATAAAAGTATACCACATTGGACCGGTATATTCTCTTTAAAGACCAAACGTTTATAATCGATTTTTCCCTTGTGAGAAGTTGTAATGTCATCGTTAGAAAATAAATTGAAAATAAAAATAATATTATAGAAATAATCTTTAATAATGTGTGTGTAATAGGAACGATTAGGATGATCGTAAAGAGACAGGAAGGAAAGTGAAAGAGAAAAAAAGATACAGACAAAGAGAGGGAAAGAGACTGACAGAGAGAGAGAGAGAGAGAGAGAGAAAGATGAGAAAAAAAACCGAGATGAGAGTAAAAATTTAAAATCCCGAAGCAACGGTGCGGTACGAGTCGACCAATCAAATGCCGATGCGGTGCATAGTCGATGACAAAACATGGCGTCCTCGCGAGGGCATTTGTTTTCAATTTGACTGGAAAATCTATTATCACTGAGGTTACATTTTTTAATCCATTAACGATTATTAATTAATCTCATTAGAAACATTGGAAAATGAAACGACAGTAGGAAATAAAAAATTAACATGATTTGATTTTATATAATCGTTTAGATTAAAAACAAATAATACCTACTCGCGTGTGTAACTAAAGTCAATCAACTTACATGTAATTTTCCTTTTTTATTTATCTCGTATCTTCTTTTTCTCAATTGTATCAAATCTCCGAAGTATTGGAACTGTTCGATTCTTGACACACCGCACGCACGCACACCAATTGAATCTAACTATTTACTTCACTAACTCGTAAATCGATTTACGAGCCGCCAGTAATTGGAACAGGGCTAACCCCCTGCCGAGGATTTGACACAGAGACAACTACAGCTGTTTTTAGTTTGCGATTAGACCGTTCCGAGCGCTTGGTCACGTGACTCCTCCACTCCACCCAACCCGACCCGACTACCGGGAAATTTCAAATTCTATTAATTGATACGTGTACAATGATACCAGAATGGTATTAGATTTTTTCTTTTTCCCTTCTCATTAAAATCCAACGATTGCGCATAAATAAATATATTTATATTATTAAAAATATGTAGACGGTATTTTATATTGCGTATTTTTAATAATCACACATTTTTATTTTTATATTCACATTTTTTTCTTTCCTATCCTCGGAGCACGATATTTTTATGACCGTGTTTATATTTTTTTTCTTCCAGTGGCGACATAAGTCCTTTTATAATCAACATTATTAATACAGTGAAACAGGTAGTATCATACAGTAAAATAGTGCCGTTTTACAGTAGAGCATCGTAAAGCTTTTTTTACATGTTGTGTTTGTATGTGTTTAGTTTTTGTGTATGTATGTACGTATGTACGTATGTGTGAATGTGTGTGTGTGTGTGTATGTGTAATATTTGAGAAAGTATCTTTTATTTTCGTCGACCACGTTTTTATTTCTGATTTTCTTTTTTTATTATAATTTTTCCTTCATAGTACTACATCTCGCATTCCAAGACATAAATTTAGTTCCTCGTTGACGTCAGGATTAAGAGTGTTAAACAATTGATCAAATTGATCATTTCCCATCATCCTTCGTAACTTATTAAACTAAAATAAATATTATTTTAATGGAATGACTCTCCCTCTTTCTCTTTCTCTCTCTCTCACTTTTTCTTTTTCTATATATAAATATAAATATAAATAGCCGATAACTTTGTTATCGATTTAAATTAATAATGATTACTTACTTGATTACTGAGCGTATTGTGTAAGGACAAATTGTGAACTGGATCATTGTAAGCGAGTCTCTTTCTTCTTTGTCCATGTTCAGTTTCATAATCTACATCCTCGTATTGAGATGGACTAGGTTGATCACTTAATAAAAGAGAACTGAAAAGACTATTATTATTAACAGAAAAAAAACAAAATATATTATTTAATTGATAGTATTAATTATTATAATATAGTTAATATAATATTATGAATGGAAAGAAAAAACAAATTCTTACTCTGTAGGACACCCAGCGTCGTCGTATTTCGTTATATCGTTAAGAGTTTCAACTATGTTAGATATAATAGATGGAAAATGTTGAAGAACGCTTGGTAAACTGTTAGCCTCCAAAAGAGAACAAAGTGCAAGTGCTAATAACTTGCGTTGTTCCGGTTGAGTAACAAGAGGCATTCGGTTTACCCAAATATGAACTATTTGTCCTAGTACAGCTTCTTCATTTGTTTCACCGCCCCCTATGTTTCTTGATAATTCACCGATTACCTGTGATTATTTCTTTTACGTAATTCGTATACACATATTTCCGTATATACTTAAATATATAGGCATAATATCATGTATCTAGGTGTAATAAATATTATAAAGCTATCACCTGTACAAAAATATCTCTACAACAGAGTAAAACTCTAGCGACGATAGACAAACACATTGTCATAACCATTGGATATTCTTCACCTTTGTAAACGCTCCTAAAAAATAAATATTTTATTTATTAATTATATTTAATTAAATTTAGATATACACTGGAGTATAAAACTAATCTTATAATTTAAATTCCGTTAAAACTTACTCAAATATTTTCATTAAAAGAGGTTTGATTAATTGTGCACCTTGTTCGGGAGAAGCTTTAAGACATGTCTCAAATAATCTCATTGCTGCGACAATACCTTCCCAACCTAAGTCTCCTAGAAGAGATCTCAATGTTTCAATTATTACCATTCCTCTTTGACAGAGAAATTCTTGAGGACTTAATAATACATATGCTTGAAGTATGTATAAACATAGTCTTAAGCTCTCTGTCGATGATTCTGTAAAATAAAATGTGTAAGCATATTTTATATATATGTAAATACATATACGAGTATAAAAAAAAATTATCCAACGCATATAATTCTACGCATAGAGTTATATTCTGTCAACCTAATAAAGCTGGCATGTTTCGGAAAAGATCCATTATTTCTGGTGTCGGTCTTGGCGCATTTTCCAAAAGAGCTAACCATAATTCTAAACCATCCTCTAATAAATAAACGTGTCCTTCTTGATTGACGTCACAACTTAGGTCAACAACACGCACCACCAATGGTTGCAACATAATGCTTTCCGAACCTAAAGACTGTACAAACATATTAGTTTAATTTAATTTATTTATATATGGTTTTATATTCTGTTATTCATGTACAAACTTTGATTTATAATTTACCTTTTCCAAATGAACTAAGGTTGTTACTATAGCGCATCTCAACATATTATGATCTTCAGATTGTTGCCATAGTAACGATAAGTATGAGTTAAGTGCACCGACGTATGGTTTTACATCATTTCCCACTCGTTCAATCACACAGGACAATACATAAAGAACATGCATCTATAGTGCAAGAGAAATAATTGGTTAAAAAAAGAAAAAAACAATTTCATAATAAAGATATAAGGAGTGGTCGTACTTTGGTATCGCATTCTGTAACTTCTTTCAGCAAAGCAAATAATAAAGTAAATGTAGGTTCTAAATAAGGTGCAAACTCTTCTTTTTTAAATTGAAAGTCATCTATTCCAAGTTTTAAGGCATCAATTGCTGCCAAACGTACACCCAAGTCTTCTTCCGGGCTTAAAGCTTCTATCATAAGTTCGTAAAAGTCTGGTTTCAACTTAGCACTTAATTTCACACCTGTTTAACAATGATATCATCTTATGAATATATTAATTTTTTATTACACGCATTATCTTATTGTATATTTCATAGTTTTTACTTACTTGCCCATCGACCAATAAGCCAACATACACGTCTTCTAATTATTCTGTAATTATTACTTTTTACTTTCAATTCGTCCTTTAGAGTTGTCGAAAACCATTGATCAAAGTTAACCTAACGTTAAGAAAATAAATTAACTTGATAAAAAGTTGATATTTTAATATTATTTCTATTAAATTACATTTGCATTGCAGACTATATATATATATATTCTGTATTATATTTACTTCGTCATATAAATCAAAAGCTGCCAAACCAACTGCATTATACACCGCATCTTTCAACAGAATTGCATGTAGATCACTTGGTGCAACGGGTTGATGATGCCTATTTATCAAATCGAGTAGAACCGAGGCAAGAACATCTTTATATTGATGGAAAACTGCCAAAAATACAAGTTGAGTACAAGCCTGAAATTTAATTATTATTATTATTAATATAAAAAGAGAGAGAAAGAGAGAAAGAGAGAAAAAGTTATCATCAGTATGGGTTAATTTATACTTACTCTTAAATTATACTTCCAAGGTTCACCTCCGTCGTCGGTAGCTTTAAAAAAAAAAGGAATTAATTTTATTTATTAGATGAATATGAAAAAAATGAATATAAATAAAATATATATAAATATATTAATGTTTACCTAATATCTCAGGATCGGTGTCCCACAATTCCAAGTCCGCAGGTGTTAGAAGAAAGTAATGAGTAACAAGTCTTGTACAAATTTCGGTTAAGGTTTCACGCACAAAAAATTTCTGCCTTAATTGGTAGGCTCTCAATGTCAATGGATCTTTAGTCTCTGTTTTACATAATAAAAAATATAATAATTATATATATGTATATATATATATATATATATATTAATATTTGATAAAAGATGTCACTATTTAGATGAAAAAGAACAAGCAATGATATATATGTACCTTCGATTACTTTAGCCGGTCTATACCAAACTGATAATAAAATACTTTTCATTAAATTTAAACATTGTATGAGAAATCTTTCAAAAGCTAATGCTTGACCAGCTTCCGTGAAGCAGTAAAAAACTGAGAATTCTAAAGATGTTGGTATCAATTCGACGTAACAAAGTGGATGCATTTCTAATACCTCTATTAACACTTTGGTCAAATGAATTATGAATTTATCACAAACCTCCATTTGTATACCTCTTGAAGCTAACGTTTTACCTAAAATAAGAAGAGTAAATTTATTTGAAATAAATGATAAGAAAAAGTAAAGTAAAGTAAAAAAAAGATATAAATTATATTATACTAACGCCATTCAAGACATGTACGTGCTCTCTCAAATATTACTTCTAAAAATAGCATGGCATCTTGAGATTGAGATGGTTTACTAAACCCATGGACAATAAGCTTACGTAATGTTTTTAATAAAAGTAATGCTTTTTCTAAAGGTTCTTGTATTTGATTCGCTTCTGCTCCATTCGATGCCATTATGAGAAATGATTCTGTGTATGAATTCCATGTATTAAGAATAAAAGTAATCACATTGGCTGTTAATTCTTGGAAGAGTCGTACATCTTGCATTAAACGCTTAGAAGCTAATGCTTTGACAACATGATGCATTGTAAGAAGTGCTCTATGCTGCGCTAAAGAATTTTGACCTCTAATAACTTCCACAAGTGTAGGAATTAATACATCCCATTCTCTGGGACAATCGTATCTTTAAGATAAAATAGAACAAAAATAATACAACTATGATCTTTAAAGCATCAATATTATAATATATCAGATATTTTAATATCTTACCTTGCTATCTTAGCAATGAGAACTGCTAATTGAACTGCTAATTGATTTACAGGTTCTTCAAAATTACTTATCAAACGTTGTCGTAAAAATTCTTTTTCATCTTCTGCTATTCCACTGATATAAAATAAAATAATTGAGTTGTTCGATAAAGAATGTAAAGTTAAATGAGATTAGTTTATGATAGGAATATAATAATGAACTTGGTATATAGAAATTTAAATATTATAAGGTATAAAGTATAGTAAAATATATATACATGCAATAATCCTTACTTTGGTGCATTTTTTCTCCAATATCTATCAACGCCATTCTTAAAGTACAAAACAGCCATCCATCTAATATTAACATCCAAGGAATGATTTGAAAATACATTCTGAAATAAATAAACAATATAATAAATATGGTTAAATCAATGCCTATGGAAAATCTGTTTCCATGAAACGTGCTTAGAAATTGATTACGTTCATGATTAAATAAAAAAAACACTGTAGATTGATACATAATCATTGTAAATACCTTTAACAAATAACTTACATATAGAGCGGTGTAAAATCCTCTTTGAGTTTCCCATTGCTTTAACGTTTGTTCTGCTGGTTTTAAAACATCAGGATTTTGACTACCTGCCTGCTGGAGAACTTCTATAACTGCAGCATCCATTTCTTCCCACTAAATATCATAAACATTCAGAGACACATGAAATTGTTCACAGAGCATTACGAAAATGTTTACACATTCGTATTATACGCCTGAGTTTAATAAAAAACTTTTCTTTTTAATTGCTTTTCTCTCTTTTTGTTTTTTGTTTTTATTTTGTTCCTTTTCTTTTTTTTATCAAAAGCAGTGTCTTTGAAAACAACAACCGATAGCAATGCAAGAGATAATAAGTCTTTTTTCATATATCCCTTATTACAATTGTAATAATATACCCATTTGATTAACAATAGATCCTATATATACCATTCAAATTTGTTTGAATATTATTTAATGTAATAAAATAAATCTTGTCAAAAATGACGTTACATCATTTTCCTCGTGTTAAGGTTCGGTCGTTACAATGTCTCTATTATAACCTATATATGACAAGATACACGCATCTCTTTCCTACGATCTAGATTTGACACCTACATTTACACCTAAATTGCATTCCGTACGTTTCCTTTATTCGAAATACTTGTTTACCGTGTTGATGCATTTAATAGACATAACGTAAGATACTTTAAAATAACTTTTTCTTTAATATCGAATTGTTTTACACACGCCCGCAAATCGGCATTTCTATGTGCTGCCACACTCTAGCCTATCTTTCTCCTCCTGGGTTTATGCCACCCGTAACACATTTTTACCGGTCATCCTTATTATTTTTATACGAAAATATATATCGACTGGTGTATTGAAAATCAATGAAAATACGATTTGTGTATTAGAATCTTTCTCAAATACCTATTGCCGGTTTACACCGATAATATACTATCAATAACGATTACTTTTTTTCTCTCTTACAAGTATTTCCAACTATACATTATTAATACTCTTCTCGCATAGATTCTTTTATTTATTAAATATCGTTCTTTATTCTTACATTTTATTTTTAATATATTTATAAACATTTGGTTTTTTTCCCCGAAATCTATATTATTTCAATTTAATATTAATTAGAAGAATAAATAAATATTTACGAACGGTCTGTAATCGTCAATGAAATTTAAATATTTGTAATGAAAAATATACAGATTTTATTAAACTCCGAAGTCATATTTATGTAAGTATGAATGTAAGTTTACGAAGATAAAATTTCTTTCGTTCTAAAGTTTATTTCAAAATTTAAATTACTAATATTATTATTTTCTTTTTCTTTACGAATATATTCATTTCACGAATTGTATTTTTTAAATTGAACATAAAGGATAATGTTTACAAGAAATTAATTTCAAAATTAATACGATTTTTAATATTCAAAGGATATCCGGTTAACGCACTCTGGTGAGTACATTTGTAAAGAAAGTTCTTTTTCTTTCATGGCAGTAGTCGTAGTAACGTTTTCTTCAAAATGAAGGTAAGAATCCAATAATATTATTGAAATCTTTCTTTATTTAAGCTAATTAATAATTTTTATAAATATTACGAAGATTCGCGAATATTTTGTTTTTATTAATAATTCTTTTAACAGCTTATATATTCATATTTAGTATTACTCAAACAAATCCTCGACATCGTGCTGCTCCTTACTTTTCATGATTGTTTATTAATATTTAAAAGTAATTATTATATATTTTTTCTTTCACGTATAACATTATTTTATATTTATTTAATAATAAGAGATTTAAATTTTAATATTTTTTTAATGAAAATGATTATAGAATTAACGCGTCCAGAATACAACCTAACCTTAATATTTGTAACAATATTCAAATAGATATGTTCTTAATGTTAATAATTATTGATTATTTTGTTGCAGTTGAACGTATCTTTCCCGGCCACAGGATGCCAAAAGTTATTCGAAATCTCGGACGAGCACAAGCTCAGGATGTTTTATGAAAAACGTATGGGAGCAGAAGTAGAAGCTGATTCTCTTGGTGATGAATGGAAGGGATACGTAGTACGTGTTTCTGGTGGAAACGATAAACAAGGGTTTCCCATGAAGCAGGGTATCTTGACTAATGGCAAGTGTTTTTTTTTTTAATTTTATTTTCATCTAATCATAGATATCATTTACTTTCTCTTTAATCTATCTGTCTATCTATCTATCTATCTATCTTTCTATATATATAAACAAATGAATTTTCTTTAAAGTATAAATTTAACGTATAAGTAACATCATTTAAGAATGATTCTTTAATGTGTTTTTAATAATTATTGATAAAACAGAGAAAAGAGTAGGTGCTAGAGAGAGAAAGAATGATTGAGTGAATACGAAACGTGTTTGCATATGAAAAGAAAAAAGAAGAAGAGAGCTGTCACTTGCAATGTAATTGATTATGAATCATTATGAAATAAATCTAACACGAGATCGTATGTTACATCTTTTCAGTTTTACGAATGCAGCGAAAGTTATTAAAGTGAATTATGAACGCGTACATACAGTATCAGGTTTAAAAATTCTACAACGTTACGATTACTTATTAGATCTTTTATCTAGTCAAATGTTAAAAAGGTTCAAAATTATAGTCAGCTTACATTAGATGTAATTTGTCCTTATATCCATGTATGTATAATCCATATCCATAAGTGCACTGTATCCAAATATATATGTATCACTCTTTAACACTACACACACACATTCACATATGCATTTCACTTGCATAGGAAGAAACCACGCACACGCGTATACGCGACGCGAAATAAATGTCACTTTACTTATATTGTTGTTATTCCTTCCGACGCTCGAAGAAGACTAACGATTATTACGAAAAAAAGTTACGAATAAAATCGACAAGTACCGAACATACACGAATTACAAATCTAACGACGAATTGACAACGTTCGATTACCGACACCGGCCGAAGAGTGACGGAGACAAACGAACATAAACAAAGCATTGAACGTTCAATTAAGCCGGTAATTAAAGAATGTTTTTTTTATGTATTTCATATTTAACGAATTTCCTAGAAGTCACCGAGACATATAAACAGTACCGACGTTGAGCTCGTTTGAATCGGATGTTTACCTTCGCTAATCTTTTTATACATTACTTTGTCTTTGTACAGCTGACCTACTTTTGTATCGCTGACCTATTTTTCTTACCAGTGACCTACTTTTGACCAGCTGTTATCTATTTCTAATGATAGATTTTTATTAATTTTTTAATATTCAGATAATTAATAAGTAGATTTATTTATATATCGATTCTATAAGATTTATGTCATTTTATCAAAAACGTTTAAAATTAATTAGAGAGTTATTGGAACTTCATGCATAATATTATGATTTTTGAAATAGGTCGTGTACGATTATTACTATCAAAGGGACACTCATGCTACAGACCCAGACGTGATGGAGAGAGGAAACGTAAATCTGTACGTGGTTGCATCGTCGATGCAAATTTGTCGGTGCTTGCATTGGTTATTGTGAAGAAGGGAGAACAAGTAAGATAAATCTGAAAATCTAATCGTTGCTTTTACTGGTTCCATGGTACTATAAGGTGTATGCAAGAATGACGAATAATCTTGAAGTACTATCGTAGACATGGTAGATCAATGATCGTTATAATTTGGGAAACTGTTACATTACTTTTTACTGTTTCTCAGTGTACTAACGAGACAATGACAAATTCAATTAAATTATTTATATCAGATTAGATAACTACAGTACCAACTAATTGGATGTATTAACTACGAATAATTATTTTTATGAAGGAAATTCCTGGACTTACTGACACACAAGTTCCTCGTCGTTTGGGACCAAAGAGAGCTAGCAAAATTCGTAAGCTCTTTAATCTTTCGAAGGAAGACGACGTACGCCAATTCGTTGTTAAAAGACCAGTTCAGAAAGAAGGCAAGAAGGAACGTCTAAAGGCTCCCAAAATTCAACGTCTTATTACTCCATTAACGTTACAGGTATAATATCGTTATCTATCGATACGTATATCGAAACATTATCATCGAATAATTTATAAGTGATACTAATGTATTTAATCTGTACACTTACAGAGAAGGAGACATAGGCGTGCATTGAAAAAGAGGCGTTGTTTGGCTCGCAAAGAACAAGCTGCTGATTATGCCAAGTTGTTAGCTCAAAGGCAAAAAGAAGCAAAGAATAGGCGTCAAGAAGAGATTAAGAGAAGACGCAGTGCTTCAATGCGTGATTCAAAATCATCCAATCAATCAACGCCAACTGCAACGCAAAAGTAAAAGGAGAATTGTAAAATGTTTTTAAAATAATAAAAAATTCTCTATATATTTTTCCGTGTTATTCTTTATACCCGTTAATGAATAATTAATTATATGTAGAATCGAAATGATCAGAATCGAAATGATCAGAATTAGTTAGAACTGGATAGTTAATGATTCATCTAAACAGTAGTAAGTTGATCTTATATGGAAATACCTGTAGCTTATATAAAAACGATATCAAATGGTAGTCATTTGTTTTTTATTGAAAAAACAAAATATCGTCGAATAAATATTTTATTAATCGACCAATCCAACGAGGAAGCATGAAACAAATGAACTAACAAATCTGAACCTCGTTATTTTATATTAATTCTTCAATTCATAACGACATTCTCGCATTGACGAAATTTTAACCATGTAAGACACTGAAATAGTTTCTAATCTTGCAAGTAATAGGTCTGTCGTATATTACGTGTTAAGTGTTATATCAAAACTGTGTGTGTATTGAGTTCTATATTTTGTTTCTAATGTAAAAAAAGTTTATTTTTATAATATTCATATCGTGTAGAACATTCATATCTCAACAAAGAGATCAAAAGATATCAAAAAGAAGATGTATAACGGTGCAAGAAGACAATCTATTTCGGAACAAAGAACTTCGTCTTTTCGTAGTGGTTTAACATGTACACCATCGAGAGATGAACCATCTTATTCTAAATTTAGTAAAAATGATAGAAGAAAGAAATTGTTAAGTACATGTGAATATTTGTTGAGATATCAGTATCCGAACAATGATCAGAAACATTCTTCAAGGGAACCTGATAAATCTTCTACTTTGATTAAAGATGTAAATGATATTGAATCCTCGGAATATTGGGTTTCAGGAGAACAATTCTTTCAAACATCTTCAAAGAATTTAAACGAATCCAACGAATCTAGCAAGAAACAAAATTCTGAAACTTTCGTACAACTTTTTGGCGACGAAGATGACGACGACGACGGCGACGACAATTTTCGAGGTCATCGTCATCTTCGTCGGGTAATTTCTAATCATTCAGAACTTGACGATACTCTAATTCCAACTCGAGAAAAAAATGACGACAACGAATCGGGTATATTAAAGGATGTTAAAACAAGTTCTGGTAGAGACGAAGATTTTCTTCGTCATTTCAAATTACCATTTTATCGGCCTGAATTAGAAAATGATAATAAAATAACAAGTAAGTATGTTTTATCGAAATTTCTAAGAAAAGAAGAAGATTCGAAAAGAAAAAAAAAAACATTGTATTGGATTATTGATTTAGAAAAAAAAAGAAGAAAAAACAAGTAAAGAACGTTATTACAACAATTTTGTAAATCATTAATTGAAATAACAATTTTTTGATAAATTCATTACTAATTCAAATTTAGCGGTTGGTACGATTGATTTTAACGAAACTAACCGAACTAGTCCGAATTTTTCCGAGGTTGTTCGGAAAACGAACATAGCCGATGATATCCGATCGTGTTTTTTCGAATCTTTGAAAGAAAGTCGGTGTGGGGGATGCAGTGTTTGTGATGAATATTAAAAAAAAACAAATTTCCAAGGTAAATTAAGTTATTAAACGATAGAAAATATTTTTGATCTAGATACAAAGAAAAGAGAATCATCTGCGGATTTGACGAATTCAACTCAGTTTATTCCAAATACAACCAATGTATATAACAATTACATTTATTTGTCGTTGGAGCATTTACTAAAATTGTTTAATGTAACAAAATTAATTAAATTACTGCGAAGAGGTGAACGTGTTGGTAATATCAGACGGAAAACTTTCAAAAGAGCTAATTACAAAAAGAAAATACCGTTGGTCATTTCTCGTGAAAGAAAACATTCGAGAAGAAACGTTTGTGAAATTTTGACAGGAATTGAAAAGGAACTGTCCTTGATTGGACAACAAAATGATCTTGAAGCATTACCAAATTCTACTAATTCCATTTCAATATTGAAAGCTAGGGAAACTTTGAACGAGCTTATTACGAAGTATTATTTCTATTTAAATTTTTCTTTATTTTCCAATTATAATAAATATACCCACTTTATATTTCTTTTTCTTCCTTTCCATTTAACGCAGATGTAAGACTTATATTTGTAACAATAATTATCGTGAAGAAGCTGTTACAAAAATGAATGATTTATTGGGAAAGAACATCGATGATCTCGAAAAAGTTTTGAAAAAAGAAATGCTTACTCTATCCAAGAAAAACTTTAGAAAAACTATGGAAGGTTTATATAATTATTATATACTTTATTATATACTTTAATTTTAATTAATTTAAATTAATAATACTTGTTGAAGTATTCGAATTATTGTCTGATATTCTTTTTTTTCTTTTTTCTCTTACAGAACAATATTCAACGTCCTCGGAATTAAAATCTGTTAAGGAAAGAGATGATGATTTACAAAAGACGAGGATTTCAAAAAATTATGTAAGGATATTTAAAATAAGTATTTGAAATTCTTTTCAAAATAAATATACGTGCGTTTGTTATGGATCATTATTATATTTCTTTTTCTAGGATAAGCAAACTTTGTTAAACGGTGGAAGGAAAATGGTCGAACGAAGAAACAAGATAAAAAAATTGTTAAACAATATGTTGCTTTTAATCGATGATATTTCTGTTATTGAAGATAATAAAGAAAATATTAAGAATCATCAACGAACGATTAATTGGGATAATACGAAAAGAAGATACGATAATTTTAGAATGGAAAGTAAAAAGAATCGTGGCGATGAAAATGTTAAATTAAATACCACGAAGAAAGTAAATCAAATGGAAAATGAAATAAACGTAGAATCGAAATTTCGAGTAACTCCTAATTCGAATACTGGAAAGAATAAAATAATTAACACCACGAAGAATGATAAAACGTTGAGAGAGAAGCAAAATTGTTCAGACAAGTCGATCATTTGTCAATACAAATTAATCGATAATTCGAGTAGAACGAAGAAATCGACTGATACTATTTCTAATGTTTCCTTTGGTAATAAAAAAGAACAAATTAAGAATAATGGTAGGGGAGGAGGAGGAGGAGCAACAGCACCTTTGGAAACTGTTGAAATGTTTAAAGAGAAAAAAGCAAGGAAAGTGTCACCATCGATTTATTCTACTTACAAACATCTTGAACGACCAAAAAAACATAACGACGTTCGCCTAAATCGACAAGTCAATCTTCAACCTGTTTGGAAACCAGCCGGTGCTGTTAAACCTTTTTCTTCTAATCCAACTTTTTCAAATAACGAATCGTTTCATTCTCGCACTCAGATGTTGTTTAATAAAGATAATCAAATAATTAGAAGGTAATTTCTTTATATTTATATATATAATTTTGTTTATTATAATATTAGATTGTCAAGTACGAAATAGAACAAATTTTAATTCAATAGTGCCCATTTTTTGCTTAATCTCATACTTGACAACCCTAATAATAATAATAATAATAATAATAAACAAATAAAATAATATATTTTCAGATCAATTGCAAATCCATCAGAACCAACAGTTTCCAAAAGAAAAAATTCTTTAAAGGATAATCAAAGGAATGAAAATTTAAACGAGGAACATGTAAACGATTTATGCGAATTGTTCGCGTAAGTAACATTATTATGATTTAATTGTATTAATAATTAATATAAATCATACAGGTATTTTGTTGTTTCGTTTTCTCATCGATACACTTCTTTTTGTTTTAGAAAAACACAAATAACATCGAAAAGATTAAAATGTAATAGAAATTTATCTAATGTTTCTTTAATGAACGTTCGTGGTAAGAATAAGGAATTAAATTTAACGAAAGATAAATATGAATCTAAATCGCGTCGACGTAGATCATCTGGTCCAAGGAATAATACATCGCAGATTTTGTTTAAGGATAAACAGCAGGATGACGGTAAATTACCAATGACAAATAATTCTTTTATAAATATTCTAGCGAAAATTTTTCTATTAGATTATGAGAAAAATAAAAAGATTAAGGATCAAATTCTGGATTGTTTGGAAAGAAACGATAATAGAAATTCGTCGATGAATTTATTCAAAATTTCTGATGATTTTCCTACAATTCAATCATCGACGTATCAAAATAAAGAAACTGAACAAACAACGAAAAAAGAGATTGAAGAAAAATCATCTAAAGAAATATTAAATTCATCTAACAAAGATATTGTTAAAATAAATGATTCCAATTGTTCACCAAATTCTGTATTGGAAAATTATCAAAACTTAGATTGTCGTACACCAATTGAGAATCAACCAAGTTTAATATCTTCTTTAACAAATATTAATTATAACGTTAAACTTAGTTCGGTATTTAATTTAATGACAACTACTGTCACTTCGTCAAATTGTTGTGAAGTATCATCTATCTCTTCGTCAACATCTAAAACCAACATGATTTTAAATCAATTTATTGAACAAAATCAATCAACCGAAATGGATAAAAAAGATTCTTTACAAACTTTGATGGTGGATGATAATTGCGATGAAAATGAATCTGATAAGGTGTTGGGTAAGTTTAATGATCGATTTAAACAAGATTCTATTAATTCGGTATCAAGTATTTCATATCCTTCGTTAACAAATGATACTATGAAAAATCCTTTAAACGAAGTTTCCATTGATACTGCATCAAACAACAATAATAATCTGGATAAAAAATCAATGAGCTTAATGAAAATAGAAAATCTACCATCTGAGGCTAACGAATCGAACAATCGCATGATCGATGAAAATAAATCTCAAATTTCGCAAACTCTATCGAATTTAAAATCGTTTACCGATGCTTTTACTAACATCGATGATATAGAATTTAATTGTTTCAAAAAATACGATAATACAATTGTTTCATCATCTCCCAATGAAATTGATTTGAAAGTTTCATCGAAAGATGTTGCTATAGAAGTTATTTCACAAGATCAAACGATACAAACTCAAACTGACGAACAACTTTCCTATAAAGTAATGAAAGATAATTCTACCGATTTAAATACAAACTTAACTAACGATTCCGATGAAACTGATATTGCAGTTAACGTTGAATCAAAATTAATGAGCAAAGAAAATTTAGATCGTAATGATAAATGGGTCATGGATACTGTAGAATTATATTGCGAACAACCCAACGATGATGTGTCGAAAATAATAGAAAAAGATCAGAAAGAAAATATTGATCTTATTAATGATCGATGGGTTGAGGATACTGTTGAATTATATTGTGAACAACCTAACGATGAAAATGAAGATATTGAAGAAAAAAGGAAATTGAAGAAATTTATCGAAATGTTAGATCAAATATATAAACATAATGATAAAATTAGAAAATCCACGTTGTCGGAAACGAAAAACCAATTAAACACTATCAATGAAAAATTAATAAATGCTGATATGCAAATGAATAAAGTTCCGACAACCGTAATGCAAGTTTTCGACGATTTATCTTATACTACTACTACCACCAACACCACCACTACCCCGTCACTTGATTCTAATTCCAAAGAAATGATTATGTCGTGGAATAATTTATTCGAATCATCGAATGTAAACGAATTAAAGAACGATGATAAACCTTCTTATGAAGATTTATGTAAATCCGTAATAGAAGAATCGTTAACTTCCTCTCATTCATTGGAACGATCATCGAGAATTTCAAATGAACCCCATTTTCAATTCCCTGATAAAGATCTTAATAAAATGAACGATATAGTGGATGATAAATTGCAAAAGATTTCTCCTTATTCGATTAATTTTGACGAGTATGTTAAAATTAACGAAGATAATTCGAATGATGATCGATCAATGGAATGTAGAAAAATATTATCGACAAAATTAAAATCTTCATCCGATGGTTCTTTAAAAATACTCGTTGACAATGTAGAATCTATTGAACGTGATAAACATTTATCCTGGGAATATTTTAATAAGGATTATTATCATTCTTGCGACAATCTCAATGATTTCAAGGATGATAACAAGGATATTATTGATATTAAAAGTAAATTATTATCTCTTGAAGATATCTTAAACGAACCTAATAAACCAATAATTGATCATCCATTATTAAATGATAAATCAGGCGAGACCAATAGTTCCGTATCTGTTTTGATACAAAATTCCAACAACGAGGAAGAGAAAGAAATGGAAATAATATCAGAAGAATCAAAAAATTCTATTTTTGTTAACACTGATAATTCTACAGAGAATAAAGTATCAAGTGTTTTGAATCTAAGAGGAGATAATCAAGGTTTAAAAATGATTGAATATTATAAAAAAGATATTCCTTGTACGAATCTTTCGAACGAAGAAGAAGTAGAAGTAGAAGTAGAAGTAGAAGAAGAATCTAACGAGTTTCATGATTTAGTTATTAACAGAGGAGAATTGCTTCTTTTGATTTATTTTATCGTATGTTCCTTTGTTTTTTTTTGTTTGAACTTTTCTATTGTTTGCGAGCCATTTATTTAAATAATAATACATTTTCTTTTTCTTTCTAGTAATTGATATCAAGTGACATACATTCGTTAGATTTTTCTCCATTATTTTATTTTATTTTTTTGTTGTCACGTATTTTTTTCACCTTACTGTTTATTGTTCTTTAATAAAAGTTTATCAAAATTTAATAATATGCTTCATATGTATTAACATAGTTTATATAAAATATGTATATGTATATTAGGTGATATATTGGAAAACTGTTCAAAACATTAAACGAATAATATTAACAAAGATTATATATGTGTAATTGCGATTATGTGCTAATACAAATATACGTTATAATGTTATAATTAAAAATTACTAAACTTCTTTGTATTATGTTTTTTTTTTTTCGTCAATTTTATATTATAAAATTTATTATGTTAGTTAAAGGTATATAAAACTATTAGATTGTCAAGTATGAAATGGAACAAGAAAATGCACATAATTTCATTGAAATTTCATTTTATTTCAATTATGCAAAATAGCAACTTTCAATTCAATTCTTTGCATTTTTTGCTCCATTTCATACTTTGACAATTTAATATAATTATTATCGCTACGAGATGTTTAATTTTCTTTCTTTTCCTGTAAGAGTTTCTCTTTCGTATTGTATTTACAAAGAGTAAAAAAAAAATAAACAAGATATATGATACGTTTTTAAATTTGTCAATTATCATCCAAGACCTCGATAGATGCTGATCCAGTGATATCGATCAATTCTTTCGATGCAAACGTTGCAATGATTTTTTGTTCTCCCGGTTTTTGGGGAACTAATTGATGTTCGACGTATACTTCCTCCAACGGTCCAACATCTCTGAAAGGTAAAATTCTGTTTCTTGCTAATCCAGGACCGGCGTAATAAAATTTGCAATTGGTCAATGTCTTTTTCAAAGGATTCTTGAAACTGAGCGTTATGGTAGACGGTTTTCCAAGAGTTGCTTCATCCTCGATCTGTAATATTATTTTCGTTTTGATTTTTGAAGTGTGATTTGTTTTTTTCTTTATTTTTTCGTTTAATTAAATTATCTCGGTATGATACCACAACTACCACCAACCAACCTTGACAGTGATATTTGGTTTGAGTACTTGAAAATCATCCTCGTCTGCCCATGTTTGATTAGTTTCTTTAACGGTAGCTATTGTATAAAGTTTCATTATACAATATTCTACCAATTTATCAAGATAATCGTCTACGGTTACTGTAAGTCTCAATTGTTCGTCTGAAAATGAAAAGAAAAAGAAGAGAAATAAGAGAAGAAAAACAAATAGAATAATTATCGTAGCATGACGAATAAGAAAACAAGAAATATCATTTTAATAACCGTTCCCAACCGAGTAAGAAGGAAAAGATGAAAGAAATCGCATCGCATAATCGATTATTTAAACATACACCACATAAAATCGGTTATGCAATAAGATATAATTAATGTTACAAACACTTTGTTTTTTATTATTCCATTTAGCATAAAATTCTTGAAATCTCTTGTCAGTTAAATAAACGCACACCACTTAAGAATTAAATGAAAGATGAAAAATATATTCATGTATCCAAGAGACGAGTAATAATCGGTTATTATTACAATCTTACTTGCATTAGGCTGAAGAACAAAATCACCGGAGGCTCTTTTAACCAGGTTTGCCTTGACACCGGTATAATAAACACTACCAGCGGATAATATAGCTTGAATCGTTCTCAGTTTATTAGATTTGTTTTTAACATTGACGGTAACAGCGAATGGTTCTCCTATTTGTACACGTTCGAGATCAACTAAATCAAATTCTACATCTTCTTTGCTTGGTTCTGGCAATGAATAAAATTTTTTTGCTCTTTCGGTACTTCGTATTGCTCTGTACAAAGTCAATCTCTCTGCTTCCGTACCTGTTTTAAAAACAACCACATCGTAGAGAAATAAATAAGACGCAAATTTAAAAAAAACCAAACGAAATATTTGGTGTGTCAAGTATGAAATGGAGAAAAAATATGCACGTACAGTAAAACCTGTTTTTTTTTTATGGGGTTCCCCTTTTTTATGCGATTTTAATTTTGTGCAATCTGTTTTATACATAAATGAATTCTAATTGTAATTGGTACAGTTGTAATGTTTTCTTTTTGAGTGTACCATATGTAAACTGCAAGGGGTTTGTCGCATTTAAGCGTTCATTTCATACTTGACAACCTAATAACGAATTAATTCAACTATTCAGGACCTTCTTTAGCTTTGTAAAGAGACGTTATATCTTCTCTGTCCTTATCACCGTTAGGATCAAAGATCCATGGTGCTTTCGTCAAGATCATTCGACCGATACTAAAAAACAATAAACGAAAGATAATTAAATGCACACGTGTGTTTGATAAATAACGAAATTGGTGTTTCGTTATTATACCATTGAATATCTATTTATTGTATTATTATTAATAATTAATATTAATTGATAATAAATATATTTGAAACTAACTGATATTTGTTGCAATCGATTTTGGAATATCCCAATTCACTTTCTGGATCTTCCTTCCATCTCATTAGATCAGCATTAACAGATGCCAACATAAACGTAACGTCATAATTATAACCAACTGCCCCTTGTCTGATAGCTTCCACCGATGCTGGTCCGCATTGATAAAAACTATCCGATTGTTCTTGAGGAGTAGCATCTATTGCTTGCCAACCCCCATAACCCTTTGGTAAATCTGGCCTGGCCATCCAAACGTCGTTCCAAACATGATAATTCCAAATGGAATCTTCACCTTCCAAATTATTAGGATCGTATTGTAATTCTTCGTTGTCAGCATTGTAATAACGATCTACCGATAATGATGCATTAGCGTCATGGGCTGATACAAGATTTGATATAACTCTCGATGGTATTCCAAGTGCACGGCAAACAGTTGTTACCACACCAGCGAAAACCCAACATTGTCCATATTTAACTTCATTTTTTGTTTCCAAAAATTGTTCCAATATTGGTACGCTTCCGGTCCAAGCTGCCGGTGCTGTACCATCTTCGTATTCACCGTCCCAACGACCAGTTACTACACCTTGATCGTCGTTCGAATTTATCTAAGAGGTGCATTATTATTATTATACTTCTTCTAGGGTTGCGTTATTATTCAAGCATAAATAAATGCAACATCTTACGATTCTAGATATAGCTCGACACATTCTAATAGGATCTCCCCTCGATACAGCTTTGATTCCAGATCTTTCCAACAATAATTGACATGCTGGTAAAACGCATGCATCGAATTGACCAAAGATCCATTCTCTACCACGTGAACTTCCCCATGGACCAACCCAAATCTTTCCAACGTCGTTCAAAACGTACTCGTCGAGAAGTTGTTCGTCATCCATGAAGACCAGATCATCTATAGGAATGTTATTATTTAAATAATAATAATAATTAAATCTAGATTGTTATTGATTTAATAATGTTGTTTATGCAATACCTTTTAACCAAGGATTGAACAACAAGTATATATCGTTTTCATAGTTATACGTATTAGGTGATGCTTTTCTTCCTAATGTTGTTGTTTCAACGTTCAATTGCCATACACCTACTGGACTGTCAATAGGACTTCTTACTTCCACGGATAAATCCATACCATTAATTGCTATCATTCTGACACCCCATGCTTCCAAATCGGTTAAATACGAGTCTCGATTTGTTATAGTGTTTACTCCTCTTGTACCCTTCATTACATTTGGATTTGGACCAAAACTGAATAAAAGTCTAACTATATCCGTTTCATCGACGTATTCACGATTAAATCTCAATGCCATATTAAATGCTTGACCTCGTCGTAATACCGGTATCGGGTTTTCTGAATGAATCATTTCGTAATTACTTGTATGATGGTGTTCGGCGTTCTCTTTCTCGTACATGTACACCATATCCACTATCAATGGTTCCTCGTTCGACATCTAATTTTACAAATTAATATATTTTTATGATTTTTATTTATCATTTAAAATCATCTATTTGTCTTTGATTTAACAGGTGTTATTTTTATTTTTTATTTTACTGATGAATATATTTTTATGATTTTTATTTGTCATTTAAAATCATCTATGCTTCCTTAATTCAACAGATATTATTTTAATTTTAAATTTTACTGGTGAATATATTTTTATGATTTTTATTTGTCAACTAATCATCTATGTGTTCCTTATTTAACGTGTATTATTTTTATCTTTGTAGGTGTATATATTTTTATTTGTCATTTAAATCATCTATGTTTCCTTAATTTAACAGATATTATTTCTATTAGATTTGTCAAGTATGAAATGGAGTGAATTTCAATTGAATTATGTGCATTTTATGCTTCATTTCATACTAGACTAAGTTAATATATCTAATTTACAAGTGAATATAATTTAATAATTTATTTGTCATCTATGTGTCTCTTCTACATGCGTAAAATATTATTTTCTTGACAATTAGTATCGATTCTTTTCTCCCAAGAAAAAATCGAAGTTCTCTCTATTTTATTGAACATTTTTGTTTCATTTACATAAGAACTCAACTCACCGAGTAAACATACATGAGATGTATCTTTTACGTACGAGTATATCCGCTTTTGAAAAATTACGTCATCGGTATGAAAGTAAGTATCTCTAAGAAGAAAAAAATCGATGTTGCGTGATCGAATTGTCAACGAGGTAGTTGCATCCCCGAATGGAATGGAATCATGACCTCTTAAAATGATTCATCGATTCGATCATTCTGTTAAAGCGAAATCTTACATTCCGAGGATATGAATAGGCTGTGTTTCTTTTTTTTTTTATTTTCCTTCAAATAATTCCACTATACGTTTCAATTTAAATTAATCAATCATCTTTTTTCTCTCTTATTCAAAAAAAAATACTTTTCAACGAAATTTAACATCGCTCGAAAGAATTTCTAAATAAAATCCCGTTAACTTTCTGATTTTTTGGAACAAGTGTAAAATAATCAAAGAAAAATAAAATAATGCGAAACGTTTGATGACTATGACAATTCTTCACGATGATTTTTATTATTTGAACTTAACTTCTGTCAATATTTGTTAATAAAAATAATCATTCAGAGTACGTTGACGAAGTATGGTCGATAATAGAAGAAGAAAAAAAAGTATCTTTTAGTATTATTGATTTAAAAAATACATCAGAGAGAGAATAAAAGTAGCAATAGTTTCTTTCTTTTTTTTTTTAAACTTTGTACGTAATTTGCAATTTATATGGAATCTATAAATATTGTCTATTTCGTTACATCAAATTTACTTTCTCCTAATTCAGGACTTGCGTGTGAATTATTATTTTTTATTCAACAGGTATACGAACGGTGTAAATATCGGAATATTTATATCAATTTTAATTACATCTAATTGTTTCTGAATTTTTTTAAATAATATTAGATTTTCAAATATGAAATGAATCAAATTTCAATACAATTGTGTGCATTTTTTGTACCATTTCATACTTGACAAATCTAATACAAATCTAAAATCAAATTTTATCGCGATATTTCTCAAAATATGTAAATGTATGTGTGTATATGTGTGTGTGTGTGTAATAGATTTTTGTGTAATTTACATTTTATGATGAAATACTAACCTTGAGTGTTTAATATTAGAAAAATTCCCCAAAAAACTTGTTATAAACCTTTCACTTCGAGATACCAATTTCCAAGTTATGTTAACGTCTCACTGACGATTTAAACACGCCTAACATCTTTTTATATAACCTGCAACATCCATCTCTCCAACCGCAGTATCCCTACTACAAGATGATGATAAAACACAGTCAACCGTTGCTTTTAATTATTATCATTTAAACATTCTAATTAGTGTTTCTGATTATTCTCTTATAATGTGTTTATAAACTTTTCACAACAATCTTAATAACTTTTACTTGTTATTTAATTTTTCTATTTCATACTTAACACCCCTAATATTATTTATTAAATTAAAATATTTATTATAATTATTATTATTATTGTAAATTATAATTGCATTTCAATATCTCCAACATCGATAATGATTATTCATAATTTAATTTAATAAAATAATTTACTTTATATTTGTTTTTTGTTCATTTAAATAAAAATTATTAAATAATTATAAATGATTATGTAATAAATAATTAATTAAAAAATACAAGACATTAATGTCTAATCTATAAATTAGCATTGACTTGTTACTTTGTTTCTTTACGTGAAAAAAATAAATAACAAGTAAGAAAACTATTATAGAAATGACAAAATTAATCTATAGGTATTTGTTATCAGAACATTTCGATGAATTATAACAAATTATGTATTTTAATGATACGAGCGCGTATTTGGATTCGTGGTATTACTTTTTTTTTTAAGAGAAATTTATCTTATCGTTGAAAAAAAAATAAGAAGAAGTAAAATCATAATTAAGTCCATATATAGTAACGATTATATGTATGTGTGTATATAAAACAATTATTATACTGGACGCTGCGGTTCTCCGCAGTTTTTATCGTAATCGTAAAGGAAAAGCTTATTTATAGTCCAAGAGAATTAGCATTTTGATAGGATGTTGTTTAAAAATCCATAGAAAAACAATATTTGTGAGATTGGGAAAGTGTACAACAATAAACGGTGTTCATTCTCCTGTTGGCAGAAATCTCTGTGCTTTTTTTAATTAATTAAAAAATTAAAATGTGACAAAATTCTTGAAAATAATCATGTTTTCCCGGTAAACCTTTGCTCGTGTCTTGGAAGTGAAAATATTTACTTCAAATAAATTTGTTTCACTTTCCCGACCCCTGAAATTTTTAGTACGTGTGTGGGTTTTTAAGGAACGTTCAATTTGAGCTCAAAATATGACCAATTCTCTTTAAACTTGATCGTCGATAGGATGAAATAAAGGACAACGAGAGAAGTTTTCATTAATTTTATTTTTGCGTATCTCTCTTTGTGTGTGTACGTGTAAGTGTAAATGTTAAGTGTTAAGTGTAAGTGATTCTCAGAGACGATTTATGTTGTTGTAAAGTATACTTTGGTCACCCTTTATTTATTTCTCTATTCCAATTAATTATAAGTCTCTTCTTTCCATTTAAATATATTCATTAAATTTATTTATCTCTAGTTTCTTTTTTTTTTTCCAAAAAGCGCACGCAAGAAAAAAAAAAAATCTGTTTTTACATCGATAATCGAAGAAAACATTAAACTCGATCGTGATTTTGTTTTTTTTTTATTTCTTTAATCAACGACATAAATTCGATCATTTTTTTTTCTTCTTTTAATTATTATTATTATTATTATTTTAATTATTATTTAAGAAATTAAAGAGATAATAATTAATAAGTTTAGGATATATATTTGTATCTTCATATTGACTTATCGATGAACGCAATCCGAATGTCAAAGTTAAATAATGTGATCGAAAAGAAAGAAAGAAAGAGAGAAAAAGAGAGTGATTCAAATGACGATGATGATGATAATAATTAAACAATGATCTAAAATAAGGATTTAGATCATATTTTGTTAAAATTCATCGACGCTCGGAATGCGCGGATCGATCTTCTGGTATTTATTTACACAAATAATTTCATTTACAAATAACAAAACAAGATAAACCAAAACAAAAATCAATCGATGTGATCGATCAATTTGGAATTAGCGAAATATTGTTATTAGAAGATTTATTATCTGATCTAATAAGTAAAATGGACCGTGTTTAATATCGAGCACCCACCTAAAATGTCTAAAAATATTTATAGATTAAGGCAAATATATATATATAGACGATGTATATATATATATATATATACATATACATATACATATATATAATATATACACATATGTGCCCATAAATATGAAAGTAGTCTAAGTCAAAAGAAAGACATGAGCTTATCAGTTAGTTCACATCATATTATTTCAAACTAAATTCATTGGATGTAATCTTGACATAAAGTTTAAAAATACTGTTCTGAATGTTACATCATTAACAAAACAATCACTAAGCAAGTTATTACATACTTTAATATATGCAGATCATAATCACATCTTTGCTTAAAATGTTTTTAATAAACTTAGCTAAACTTCGCTAAACTTTAACATCAATTTTGTAATTGTCATTAATAATTTAACTCTTTAACAATACCAATCTCATGCACCGTTGTCGACCAAACGAGAAATTTGCTGTCCATAGAATCCATGCTATCTAAACGAAAAGTTTACTGTCAGTCTTTAGAGAGGTGACGTAGTATTCAACGTGTTAAATATCTCGAAATAAGAAATGTATGACTACTTTCATAATTATGGGCACATTTATGTTAATATTTGGTTGTCAAATATGAAGTGGAGCTAAAATTGTATATCATTGAATTTGATTTTTATTCCACTTCATATTTGACAAGCTAGTATATATATACATACATACGTATACACATATATATATATAGATAATATAATATAATATATTATTTATAAATAAGAACGTGGAATCGGTAACTTCTTTTTTTTTGTTGCTACGGAATGCAGCAGGCTAACGCATATTATTATTTAATCGGCTTTTCGCGGATTCAAATTTGTTAATTAATTTATGTATCCTTTGTTTGTTTGTTTTTTTTCATTTATTCTCTCTATATAATCTGAGCATCGACAAAATTTGTTGATCGTAGGAAATTACTACCGGGAGTAGTTTCATTTTTTGTGTGAAATATTTCTCTCCCACCATCAACGATATTGAATTATTTTCAATGTTTCTATCGAATTTGGCACAAAAATACTTGGCTACGACTCAGTACAACTTTATTTTGCGTAATTTATTTATTTATTTTTTTTTTTTTTGCTAATAGAACAACGATACTTTGACAATTTTTTTACTTCGCTATCAATATTTTCTCATTGCTAGATATTGCTAGTAAATGTTTGTATTTTTTTTTCTTTTACTTTTATTTCTTTCTTTTTCTCTGCAGAATAAATTTATGTTTGCTAATTGTACACGTTTAAAGATAACAAATAAACAAATATAGAAGACGAATGATTCGTAAATCCTTTCGAATAATATCATCAAATTTTGTTTCGTTACTCAGTTCTCTCTTTTTTGTTTCTTTAAAATAATGATTCAGGGTGGTAGTGGTTGGTGGTGGTTGTGGTTTATAATGAATAATTATCAGCGTATCATTTGAACCCGCGATATACTTAATAAAGAACAACATACACGATAAAATCATACTTTGAGGGGGACAATCGTATTCCGATACACGCATCATACACATAAACATACATACACACACACACACACACTCTTTTTCTTTCTCTCTTACTTTCTTTCATTAACCCAGATACGTTAGCTCGCGTTTTATGAAAAACAAACAAGAAAAAAAATCCTATCTTATTCGAACTTATGGTGGTTTACTTGTGTTTCTCTTCTCTTCTATGGCACGTGTTTTTATTTTTATCAAGCCACGATCCTACTAAAAACACACATTGGTATAAGGTTGTCAAGTATAAAATGAAGCAAAAAATACACACGATTGAATTCGATTTTTGCTCCATATCATACTTGACAACTTCTAATATATTTTCCTTTCAAAGAATCTAAAATCGATCGTATTTCAGAATTTTAATTGCTCTTTTATTAATAAATATGGTTGGGTGAAGGGAACAGGAGGGATGTGAGGGAAGGGTTAAATAGGGAAGGTAAGAAAGGAAAATTAAATGTTCATTGCACGTATTTTCGCGTTGGAATCTCTTAAAAGACTTCGGTTAACAACAAAAAAAATGGGAAAAGAATTAAAAAGAAATTCGCGTTCGACCGTGAACAAATTAGTATTTGTCGTGGTACATTTAACACGTTCCGTGCTACGTGTATCACCACATGTGGTAATGTTTACGAGAAATTTAATTCTGTTAAATATATTTCTACCAAAAAAAATTAGACGTTATACTAAATAATATTTAAAATGATAACTAAAAAGATAACAACAGCTTATGGATTAAAGATGTAACAAAATATTGTGTAATAATGTAAGAATCTTTAATCAAAATATCAAATGACTTAGAACGACTAGTCAAGTAAAAATAGCTTAGCACGGAACGTGTTCAAATCATAAAAAGAAAAACATATTTAACAAATAAATATATATAAATTATTATAATAAAGACGAGAGTGTGTATTTCGTGGAATTAATCAATTAACGTTGATTTAAAAAAAAAATGAGGAGAGGGTGTATACTTGAAATCTAACAAAAAGAATCATCGATTAATGTTTAAACAATCCTTAATTTCCTATCCCCTCTCTCCCCTCCTCATCTACTTTTTCTTTCATTCACTTCTAAGATTTTTGGAACGTCTGCATATTGTATGAACTAATCAACGAATAATAATAATTATACAATATTAATTAGAAAATTTACGTACACATTGAAGTGAAATATAATGTATAAAGAAAATTTATCATAATAATTTTTATGGTCCTATATATATATATATGTATAAGGTTTTATAAATATATACATACATAGATAATAATATAATAATTATTATAACTGCACTTTTCTTTGTTAGATCCCACGTTGTGTGCTCGAGAAAAATACGACCACGTTTTTTTGTTTTAAATTTATTTATTTATTTATTTATTTATTTATTTTCTTATCTTTTCTTTCATATTCTATTATCCATTCTAAATTATTCAATTTTTTTCTGAAACATTTTTAACAATCATTTTTTATATTTTCATTTTACAAATGTTCATTCCCTTTTTTCTCTTTTAATTGAAAAACCCGTAGGACGCAATTACGGGAGATGATAAACGAGAAATAAAAAATAAAAAGAAACAAAAAGAAGAACGTAAAATGTACAATTTATTAAAACGCGGTCGTGCATTTCAACGAGATGCGTCCACGATCCTATTTATCACAGTCAATCTCCTAATCTTATCATCATCATCATCATCATCATCATCATCATCATCATCATAATCATCATCATTTTCTTTACGTACCATACATATTATTATCAATTTTGTTTGGAAATCAAAAAAGAATTTATTTCCTTATTGGAAATATAATAAAAATGAATAATTTAAAACTTACTTTGAAATATCCCTTACTCTTTTCATATCTCAAACATTGAAAGCAAAAACACAACGAATGCGACAGATCGAGTACATATTATGTTTGATCCAATATGTATGCATGTGTGTATAAATATTACATATTTCGCTAGTACTTTTCTTATTTTTATATATGTTATCTTTCAATTTTTCCATAAAAATAAAAAATAAGGAAAATATTACAAATTATTAAACCTTTCATGGATGATAATAATCATAATAATAATAATAACAATAATAATAATAATAAAAATAATAATAATAATATAACGTTAATAATAATAATATTAATATTTATAAATATAATAATAATAATAATAATATATATTAATAATAACATAATAACAATAATAATAGGAACGTTCACGGTGTACGCGAACACTGCAACAAAACTAAATAATTCATTTCCTTTTATCATTATCATTATTATTATTATTATTATTATTTATCTTAACAATATCCAAAATCACAATCAGATCGGTCACGAAAAGGGAATTTTTCCTTCGTGAACCGTTTCATCGTCCTACCACATTTTCCTTCTCTTAATTTTTTTCTTTATCCCTCCAACCCCCCATTTATTGTATCCTTTTTTTTAAGAATATCAAAAACAACTTTTAAGAAGCTATTGGTCGTGGGCCTTACGTATGGATAATTCATGGAATTATGGCATTATTATTTCTTTTCTTTTCTTTTCTTTTTGGCAAAAATGTGTCATTTTATATTCTATTAACTGGTGTATCATATTGAGCACGTGTTTTTTGTATCATCCGGAAAAAAAAAATAAACAACGATAATAAGCTCGACCAGTTGTCAAATTATATATACATATATATAAAAAAAGAAATAATAATAATAATTTAATAATAATAACTGATATACATGTATTAGATTGTCAAATATGAAATGGTGCAAAAAATGCACATAATTGAATTGAAATTTTGCTTCATTTAATTGTGCAAGTATGAAATGGAGCAAAATTTCAATACAATTGTGTGTATTTTTTGCTCCATTTCATACTTGACAGGCTATAAATATAAAAGAATTAGTCCATCGCGAAATATGCAATTAATTATTTTTCTATCTTATAAGTATACATCGTACTGGTTGTGTTTTCTTTTTTATCAATATACATATACTATATGCGTATACGCGCGAGCGCGTGTGTATGCGTGTACATGTTTTTTCTTTTTTCTTTATTTTTTTTTTTGTATAAGTGCATATACGTAATTGTTCTATACATATTTATGCCATAAATATATATACATATATACATACACATACATACATGTATATATATATATATATATTTATATTTTATTTCTTCCTGTTCACATATATATGTGTGTGTGTGTGTGTGTGTGTTTTATTTCGCACCAGGGGAACCTTACCTTGGTTTACGCGTGACTAGTTTCGAACAAAATTACTTCATGTCAGTTTTTTTTCCTTTTTTTCTTTTCGTTCGCCGTTAAATTAAACAAAAAAAAAGCAACCTTTACTATATTTTTCCCGACACTATAATTATTCTTTTTTTTGTTTTTTTTTTTGTTTTGTCATTTTGCTCGTCTTTCAACTCGTCATTTTAATTATCATAAAAACAAAAAAATAAAACAAATCGTCCTTCTTCTCTATCTTCCTCCACCTTCTCTTCCTCCACCACCTCCTCCACCATTTTTTCCTCCTACATCCTTATTAAATAACAATTTTTAATAAATAAAAAGAAATAAAACACGCGGTGGATTCTCGTGGTAATGATGAGACTTAGTAGGGTTGTTTGTTGTTTCTGTTAGGGGTAGGAAGGGTTGATATTTTGAGGGAGAGAACAAATATACGTAAAGAGAAAAGAGATGATCACATCGTAAAAGCGTAAAATTAACTCTTCTCTTATTTTTGTTCTTTTTCTTTTCTTTCCCCCATGACTCTCTGACACAATAAGAGCTGCTTACCTACGAGTGTCAAAATCCCCCTTCACCCCGGCACCGTTTCCTATATGTACTTTTTTTTTATATTTTTATTACATTGGGGGTATAAATTAGTTGGGTCCGGTTTTTAATTTATACTCCGAATACTTTTTTCGTCTTGTTCTTGTTGGAAGTATCTAATCGCGATGAGGTTGAGGTTGAGGTTGAAGGGGAGGGGTTGCTAAACGATAATATTTTATCATCATTAATGACGTGGTGTTATTGGTGGTGTTGTTGTTGTTGTTGGTGGTGGTGGTGGTGGTGGTGGTAATCGCCATAATTGTCTTGCATCATCAGATGATAAAGTGACACGTTTCATACGCTAGCAAGGCGACGGATACTCGTATTATTATTATTATTATTATTATTATTATTATTATTTGATTTAATGATATTAATATTATTATTATTATTATTATTATTATTTATCCACCCCGGGGGCTAACTCGGCGCGTCTTCAGGTTCTATCGGGCCTCCGGAAACGGCTGATGATCCTGTTTCACCAGCTTGGCTCATTGCTACAAATTGTTGCGACAACGTTTGCAAACTTTGCCGGACCTGTAAAACGTATCCTAGTTTATAAAACACCACTCTTTGGAAGAGAAGGTGAAAAGGAAGAGAAGGAGTGGGAAGGAGGAAAGAGGAGAAATAGGAGGAGGAGGAGATAGGAAACGAATGAAAAAGTTGAAACATTAAAATTTACCTTAGCTATCTGATCGAGATTCGAATTAAGATAATGCAATAGTCGATCATGCGTAAAGTGTTCCGGCGAGACAAGAGGATGATTCAGATACGCCGTATGCAATCTATCAATCCGGATCATCATCATGGCTGCTGAAATATACAAAGCTGCTAGGACCACGACCAATATAGCAATGACCGTACCAGGTTTCAATCCACCAACAAAAAATGTATCAATGGAACGTGATTTGTCCGCTGAGATTGGTATCGACGGTGTCGCTGAATCCATTCTAGAAAATAAGAAAATAGAAATTATTTAGTAAAGGAAGAAAACAAAAGAAAAGAAGACAATCTACAACAACGTGGAACGCGACACGATTAAAAAACCCTGACGCTAGAAGAATCTGTGTAACTAATTTTTTCCAATATTAGGTGGTGGTGTCCTACTTTTAACGTTCTACAGGGTGAGTTAAATGTACCTTTCTAGGGTTTAATTTTATATATTATTTATACTCGATATTATTTCTTCCTTTTGGATCGATAAATAAATAGTTTGATTTAAGAAATATATTCAACAACGAAAAGAGAGTAATTTTATTGATAATAATAATCGATTAATGAGTTCCCTTTTTTGATACACCCTATAGAATCTTGTATCCACGAGTAGTACTTACAATTAGTTTTATAGTTAAGTAGGTCTAGTGTATGTCAATGTACTTGTATTCATGTATGTGTGTGTGTGTGTGTGTTAAAGAAGAGAGATAGATGTAAAGAAGATTACCAACCTCGTCGTACCAGGAACAGGAGTATGACTTGGTCTAGAAACAGTAGCCGATAACCCATCGGTATCCGTACAAACAGTTGGTGGCCTTGAAGCTGTTTGATCTGTACCACTTTCTGACATACTAGAATCATCCTCTTCTGGATTAACTTCCGAATCGTCGACCAGCAACGTATCCGGTGGTAATAATTTAACTTCATCGGGAAGTGGTAATACATCCGGTGATGTCCTTGGTAATAATGCCTCGTCCCAAACCTGTTTCATCAACTTGAAAGTTGAATCTCTCGATAGCAAAGAACAGAACACGTGTCTCTCGTCTTCAGTCGCAACCGCAACCGCATTTGGAATGATCTTAGCTGTTTTCTCTTTACTGATTTTCAATACCGAGACTGTTGGTATTAACAATTTGGTAACGTAACCGAATACGTTGCTATAAAACGCAAAGTAATTCGGTGTTATGTAAAGATGGCCTTGTAGAAGGATATCGCCCACCAGAGCACAACTGTAGTAGTTCAATACACGTTCATCCGCGGCTACCTGATGTCGAAATTTTGAAGACTATATATTAGCTCTGACTAACTGTCCTTTAGCTTAATCTAATTGATTTTAATTTTTTGTATTATTATTATTATTTATAATAATAATAATATAACTCGTATTATTTTGTTCTACCCAGAACAAAGAATGTTATATTTTGATCAGTTAATTACCTGAGTAAAATGCCGATGAAACTTTTTCTGTCTGGCACTGCTGGTGGACGATGGAGAGGATCTGGATGAAGATCTACTGATCTTCGCTGGTGTTTGAACAGTTCCACCGGCTGCCATCGATGGTGTACTCCTGCTCAATGGCTTTGAAAGCTGACTGGAAAGATAAAAAGAAACATTGTGAAAAAAAATGAATAAATAAACGAATAGAGAAAAAAATTTAAACGAAAATAATTGTTTCGTCAGTTTTTACTTTAATGAAATGAATCCGGTATATACATGTAACATGTATATAGAGATATGTATATGTATATGTATATATAGTGTATAATACACCAATTTAGTTTATCCTTTTAATACACATTCCATTTGATTCCCTAATAAAAATAATTTTTGTTCAAAGGTTCTTCAAAGTGGTATGAAAAAAAAGATTAAACATTTCTATTGATTCCTTAATAAAAATCATTTTTGTTCCAAGATTCTTCAAAGTGATACAAGAAAAAAAGATTAAACATGTATACACTAATTAAGATTTTTTCTTCAACACATTCCTATTGATTCCTTAATAAAATAATCTTTTTCAAGGTTATTCAAAAGAGATAGAGAGGAAAAGATTTTACAATGGAAGGTGGTATAGCTACTTCGATAGGCTTCGTAATCAAACATTATCGATCCAGTTCTTTATCGTGATGTCGTATATTTTAACAACGAAAATATGTAGAATCATGTTAGGTATTTTCCACAATATTTATATACTATATTCAAGTTCTTTTTAACATTGTGATCGGTATCTCGTTGAAACAATGTACACGTGTTAAATATCTCAATTATTTTATTTTCTATTTTTTTATCAAACTGCAAATAAATAAAATATTCCTTTTGGAAATAAAACATTTTCACATTTTTAAACGATATTGACAATTATTTACGATTCCTATTAGAAGTTTTATAAAACAAAATACAACAGAATGTGTTTTAATTAAAAATATCGATTAGTTTTAGTATTTTCCAATAACAGTTAGAAGAGATATACGATATTGAATAAATTTATTTTCTAATTAAACTTTAAAGTTTTTTAATAAAAAAAGAAACAAAGACAAAAAATGGTAGAGAGAGTATCAATAGGAATCTTTAATGAGCACAGTATACTTTTTCTCATCGATAGTTCATCTAGTTTAATGGTTAATTGAGATGTTTAAAATGACACATACACCTGTATAGTTCCACATAGTTTCAATAAGCTAGTATTTATTATAAAACAAGTTACTTTCAAAGATACCTTTTCTACCTAACACACACATACTCACACACATACTTTCTTGATTTATTAATAAACATAACACTTCGACCTTTTTATATATCAAACTTTAAAGTATATATACTTGTGTATAATATATTTAATACATATACATATACATAAAAAAAAATAAAGAAGATAAGAAAAAAACTGAAAGTATATTTAACTCGTTTAAACCATTGTTGATAGTGCTCGAAACAGAATTACGCCTAGAATATTTCGTTTTGATAGTAGCACCCCACAGATCATTGCTCCAAACGTCAAATTTAATTCCATGCATCTTTCTTGCTTCAAATTAATATTTCGAATCGAAAGAGCTATTCGGGAATCTCGAACAGAACCGTGGTTCTTTTTTCTTTTAAATCGTATCACTTCTGATACGATTCAAAAAAAAAACAAACACAAATACACACAGGTATCACTCCACCAACACGATTAACCACTTTTAAAATTGACGTTTTATTAATTGTCAAGTTAAATAAAACTTTCGTTCAATTCACGCGCCACTATCCACGATTTTGAGATCATTGTAAATACTTAAACAACAACAACAACAACAACAACAACAACAACAACAACAACAACAACAACAACAACAACNTCTTTCTCTTTCTCTCTTCTTCTCTTACTCTTCAACCCCCCATTTATCAACTTCTGACACCAGCTGTGTCAATAAAAACAGATACGGTTTTATAAAAACCTACAGGTGTCCCGTTATCGTGGCATTATCTTTTAGATCTTTATCAGATCGTCGATCGATAATCATATATTGAAGTATTGATGACTACGATCAGAGTTTTCTTAGAATATATATGAAAAGAAAAAAAAAAAAGAAGAAGAAAAATGTTTAATTCCTTTTAATCTTCATTTTACCTGTCGTTACATCTCAATGCTGCATGACTCGGACTTCTTGGTGGTTGGGAAATTTGTGTTGTATTTGTAACAACATTAAGCTGAGTAGCACCGATTGTTTGTTGACTCGTTTGCGGTACCCCAGGTGTAGTGGTTTGCAATGGTGTACTTGGTGCTGAACGTGCTCCTATGGACCCCGCAGACCTGAATCATCAAATATAATAAAAAATAGATATTATATATCAACTTTATATTATTTAATAACGGGTAACAATATTTTTTATAGAAAATCATATTAACATGAAATACAACAATGATATCTTAACCACATATTCGTTGATAAACTTTTTGCATCGTTAAAAGAAAGAAAAAAATTAATTCTTTATTGGAATTATTTGCTTTTTGGTATTAAAATTCAAATTACATTTATTTAGAATTCAATCAACAAGAAACAATTATTTTCTGTAATATTAAAATGACGCTATTGGTGATTGTGTTTGCGAAATGGCGAATTTTCTTTATGTGGACGAATATGTGCGTTAAGATATTAAAAATAATAATAATGTTTTAATTAAATAATATTTTAAAATATTAAAAATAATATTAGATTGTCAGGTATGAAATGGAACAAATGTTCAATTCAATTGTGTGTGCATTTCTTGCACCATTTCATATTTGACAACCTAATATATATAATTTAATAATTAAATAATATTTGAAGATATTTAAATATTAATAATATATCTTAATTTACGTCGACGTATGAAAAAAAAGATAGATCGTTTGTAAAAAAAAGTTTGATTTTGAAAACGTTAGAAAATTTCCAACGTAAAATGTATAAATAATAATGACAGGATTTAAATAAAATTACCTTGCTCTCGTTATTGTACCAGAAGATAGGCAAAGATCTATCAATGCACGTGTTTCGAACTCCATCATGTCGATTTTATTTATTTTTCTTTTCTTTTCAATTGAATTCAAAGTCAAGATCTTTCGATGATAAATAATATGTTATCTATTTTAAAGTAGAAAGGAAAAAAAAAGAAATCACACACACGTAGACGTGTACGAACGTACACACATTCCACCAAAAAAGAATTCTTCTATTAAAAATAGTATTGACGTCTCAACGATGATTGTCTTAAAATTCCAACAATCTACGAGAGATCTTTAATTATTTCTAATTTGTATTAAAAACAAGAACATTTCTCGTTTGATATTATGTAATATCGAGAAATGATCAGAAATGAATAAAAAAAATAATTCAATTAATAGTAACCACGTTCGTATCGATATTTTTTAAAAATATTTCTTTTAGATGATTTAACCCTTGCACCGAATTCTTTCAATACCAAACGCGCGATAAATATGATACTCATTGTTGTTTTTAATAATTTATGTTAATCAATTTAGAAAAGAATAATTTTAATAGAACAAATATTTAGGATCTTGAGTGGTTTCTTGTTTTACAGTTAAAGTCTTCCACGGACCAGCCGGGATATAAGACTGACTCGATTTCGACATATTATGTGTCATACGTAGAATAAAATGGGTAGTTTGAAGGAAGGGGATTAACGGGGAAAAAAAGAAAAGAAAGGTAAAATAACTACCACCTTAGCTACGACCTTTTGATCTTTTCAATAATTAATTGACGCACTTTGTTCAAACTCTCCTCCCTTTCAAGTTCTCAAGGTATTACCAAGTTATCGGGTGTAGGAAAAATAAACACATATTTTCTAACGAGATCTTTTTTCCTTTTACGTGGTATTATTTTTTATCATTCTAATAAAATAAGATATATTATATTGGGAAGAATAGAACGATGATTGTTAAAACATTCACGTTGAAAGAGACAAATAAATAAATCAATGAGAAAATTGAAATTAGAGTAGGAGTAATCGATTATGTCGATCGAAAAAAAAAGAAGAAATTTGATCGATCGTGTTTCTAATATCTACGATCATTATAGGCACACCCTGTGTGATAATAATTATTGTTATTATATATTTGATGTATATATAGATCAGATATATATATATATAAGATATATAGATATATAATATATATATATACCTAATTATATTATACTATACTATATAATATTATACTATTATACTATATTATAGTATAGTATACTATAATTAGGTATATTATAATATATATAGTATAATATTATATAGTATAATAATAGTATAATAATATAATATAAAATAGCATAATAATAATATATAATATAGTATAATAATATAATATAAATAATATTATATATAAATATATATATATATATATATATATATATACCTAATTATATTATATTATATTATATATATATATTTATATATATATTTGTGATTAATTTATTTCTACGTGGCGGTCACGGGCATTTCTAAGAAATCGATTTACTCCAACCTATCCTTTTTTTATAAGATATATTTATGTATATATATATTTCATTGAAAGTCTACTTTTTCTTTCTTTCTCTCACTCATGTAAGTTTCTTACTATCTCTCTCATTTTCCTTCATCCTTCCTCTGTCTATAAGATTTCTGTTTAAATTATTAAGATATACCCCAGGTGTTCTTATTCCAAGTCTACTTTCTTCGAAGGACACATCGTATGACGTAATATGTTCTATATACGAACAATATACCAACGAGTAGTTAGGATCAATTTTTATATGCAATACAGGATATATAAAAGATATACATACATTGTTACTACACGTTTTATGTAAAATAACTCGCATGACAGGTTCAGTCTGTGTTCGTGTAACGTTGGAGACACAATACGTCTTATTTTTTTTTTAAATCTCTCTCTCTTTCTATTTTTTCCTAGATAACGAAGTATTTTTGATAAACAATTAAACATATGATCGTTAATATTTCATTGGTATTATTTGTGATTGGTGGTGATATGAAACACGAGTAACTTGAAACTGTTAACGCCTACATTTTTATAATTAATCATAGAAATGATTTGTAAGTGTTAGAATACCAGGAACAGTTTTTTTTTCATTCGATAATAAAATTGACAACTAACACTGGAAAATGAATATTTTAGATTACTCTAGTAATCTATTCCAATATCATTTCCATGACTGATGAAGGATTAATATAACTTTAATTATGTATAAAGTAATAGATAATAAAATATAAAACAAATCGATTATAAAAACTGAACTTGGAATATATTTTCAAAAACTTCATTTACATTTATTACATTTTTATAACGGGTTAGAAAAGAAATATATTCTAATGCTACTTCTGTATCTGTCATCTTTCTATTTCTAAACGAAAAATGCAAAATAAATATTTATTAGGCTGTGCAAGTATAAAATGGAGCAAATTTCAATTCAATTACGTGCATTATTTGTTCCATTTCATATTTGACAACCTAATATCTGTCGAACTCGAGTTGGATTTCTATATTATCTGATATGTTCTTAAACAAATTATGGAAGTATTTTCATACGATATGTTTGTAAATCAAATACAGGTAGATCTCGAACATTATTATCGTTTTATTACGTCAAAACTGTGTTGATCTTAACACAGATGTTTTAATTCTGATTTGTTCTTTTTACAGGTATATAAAGTTACATTTATTTTCTTCCAATAATAATAATAATGTGATAATAATATTTACAAATTAAATAATATTTACATTTATATATATATGTGCATTTATTCAAAGGATGGATGGCAGATAATAATCGAAGAAATAAAAATAAACACGATTTAAACACGAGTGTACAAATGCACACATGTTCTCTCTTTGGATTCTACTCAAATTATAATATTTATATTTGCTAATACAATTTTTCCTTTTTTTTTTGTTTCCTCTCTTTAACCATTTTTCTTTTTTATTTCAGATAATTTGACATATTACAAGCTGGACGAGTTTCGTAATTCATCAATGTTTTTTTTTTGAAAAAATCACGCGTACGACGATGTATTCAAACACGTTTTTGGATGATGAAATCGTTTTGATTGACGAAATTTCTTAGCAAAGAAAAATTTCGCTGCTTATAAATCGTAAGAGAAATTATTCAAAGTTAAGTATTACATAAAATATATATATCTTTTCATAAATAATTTATAATTTTAATTTAAGTAATATCGTTGTAACTATTACATTGATTTATCATTTTAGATGATCAGATAAACCTTTGCTGGTGTATATAAAAATGAAGAAGAAAGTCTTGTTAAGAAAATATATCAAGGATTTGAAAATGATTGAAACTATAGTTCAAGAAAATGTTTAACTCGGTAACGTGGAGAAGACATGGGTAATACGCGGTTGGCTAAGCGTATGCATTATTTTTAGAATTCATGCTTCGCATTTAACGCATGCACGTGGATACAACGTTTGTAAAACATTATGGAGAATAAAAAAAAGAAGAGAAAAACCCCCTCCAAAACAAAAAAACAGAAGGGAAACGTATTAGCCATAATTATGCATACGTTGATTTTTTAACGATAAGAAAAGAACGAATATAAAATTACAAATCTTATATAAAAAAAGAAAAGGATACCTTTACTTATTCGAAATTTCTTCAGGAGAAAAATTATCATAAGAGTATGAGAATAAGAATTAGCATAATCCAAGTCGTTAGAGTATCGAATTAACAACTCTAAACACCGATCCCCCTTAATCGTTGCTCAAACAAATTTATTCCGATATCGATCGGTGTCGACCTTTTAAGAAAACAAAAAGAAGAATAATAAATAAAAATACAACTGCAATACATTATGCATTATAACTCGTATCAGTATAATATCTCGATGTAGTATCTATCGTCGATTCCAACTCCAAATCTAGCTCGAATATACATCGATTATTTATGATGTTTACCATGTTTCTCTTTTCTAAATCGCAAATGTTTCGAATTTCGAGAAGAAAGTGTATTGGTTTTACAACAAAGTTATTTTTACTAAATATAATTATTATCTATACGTGAAATCATATTTCTATTAAATAATTTTCTAAGCTCGTAGTTTAATAATTTAAAAAACAAAATAGAATATGTATCAAATTTCTAGGAGTGAGTGTGTTGGTTTGACAATACATTAACG